>OMKZ01033858.1:0-15008 GCA_900302535.1 Neoniphon sammara | reverse complement strand
TTTTTTTTTTTTTTTTTGCCACAATGTGCCTCTATCTAATATATCAAATTAGGAGCTTTTATGACCGTCTCCTTTTGAAACGGTTAGGCCTTTTATCACGGAATATTATGGCTTTTGGGTCGTGTTTGATTTGCTTTATAAGTGCTGTGCTGTTGACGACATTAGCTCTGTTGTTGTCAGTATCCTGCGGTACTCTTAGTACCTTAGTAAGCTGCTGATGTTGGTCGGCCGCCAGCCTTCAGCTATCTCTCCAAAGATAAAACACATTTTACTGCATATGTTTCCGTGCACGTGTGCATGTCGTCCCACACCTGTAATATCTTTGTTTATGCCGTGCAGTGCTCTTTTCCTCAGCTGAACTTAGGAAACAATCTCAGTGGATATGAAGTGCTCTTCTTATAAACAGTGACAGTACCACTTGTGTTGCCTACACCATCAGGCTTTAGTGAATGAGATCATTCACCTTGATATGTGAATACAAGGTGTGGGCTTTGAGATTACAGATGAAAGAGGAGGGAATATCAGTTATATAGCATCAACTAAACAGCAGCATTTTAAGTTAAAGTATATTCTTGTAAAGGATAGCACTCTCCTTGTCTTGCTCTCTCTTGTTTTGCCTCTTTTACTTTGTACCTTTCTTTCGAAATGAACACAGGCTTGAGTCCAGTACTTTAAATAGGCCCAGTTCTAGAGAAGTGCCATTAAAGAGCTATTGTTAGACACAGGCAAAGCCGATCCCTCAAACACACACACACCTTGTAAAAGGTATGTTGTTAACTTGCTTGGAAGAATTTCCTTTGCCACTATGCACGGCTAATTTTTGAAACCAATACCAGTGCCTTAACTTCAAAGTGATGTTTATTCCTTGGCTTGAATTTTGAGGCATATGATTGAACATATTTGTGTTCATCACAATACACAACGCAGTATCCGTTCAGAACCAGCAAGGCACAACGTCCAAGCTTGGAGCGTTCCAAATACATAGCAGGGAACTTAACACCCAAGCTAACATGTCAGTGACAGTGACTCATCTGAACTCCGTCTCTGGCGAGGGAACAGACAAGAAATCACATAGCTTCCTAGTAAACCCACCAGCTCCCATTGTACTATGCAAATTTTACAGCTACAGCTATTTTGTTACGCTCTTTACAGTAAAGAGAGGCAATTTCATGGGAAATGCACACAATTGTGTAACTAAGCCGTTTCCCTGAAACATTACAAAAGGATTTACATCTTTGAATTGCTTATGTAACTGTGGATGCCTAAAGCTAATTTTCAGCACAATCTATTGCTTTGTTTAAGATGGGTCCCCCATGTATCTATGGAAAATTGTGCCAGCCAGCCAACTGCTAGTAAACCATTGAGGTGATTTTGATTAGTTGCTGCTTTGGCTCCCTAATATGCACAGATTTTCTGCCTAATAATATCAAATTAATAAATTAATACCTTTTTTTTTGTAGTGCTTGTCATGTGCAAGAAAATCACAATTGGATTTCCCATTCCTCCAAGGAAATTTCCCTTTCATGTGGAAGGATTTTTTGTAGATTAATATTATCTACACTTCTGATTGAACCTCATTCTGAACTGAGGGTGGCAAAGACAATGACAAACAATGACATGACACTGACAAGGCAATATTTCCTGGTGTTAAACTCACAGAGTTTGGTGGGTTTGTTGTTTGTTTGTATGTATGTGTACATGTGTATTTGAATGTGTAGGCGGTGTTGTGGACAACGTGCTGTGGATAGCCATGGCAGGGACCCACCAGATCTGGGCTTTGTTCCTAGAAGATGGGAAGCTGCCCAAAGGGAGGTGAGAGACTTGTACATCACCACCAGGGCCACTTGGCCACTGCCACCCTACACAGCCACTAATAACACTACCCTTTGCAACTAAAGGCATCGTTGTTATGCCATTTTTAACAGCATAGAGTTTATTTAGCACACTCATGCACTTATTTGGTTTTATGTGTTCCTGGTTGGCCTTGTCATAGGAAATCACTGAAAAGGTATCTAAATAGCATTAAAGTGTTAATAAGCATCAAAGAAGTCATGTCCATGATTAAAAAAAGGCTAGATTTCCTGCTTGAGTTTGGCTCTGCTTGTTCAGTAATGTGTTGCAGTAATCTGTTATTATCTTCCATTTTGCAACATAAACAGTGAGTCCAAGGCAGGCACGTGCCTGCGATGGGCGGGCAGCGGCAGCGAGGAGAACCGAAACAACGCCTATCCACACAAGGCAGGCTTTGCCCAGCCCTCAGGCCTGGCCTCGGCTCCAGAGGACCCCTGGGGCTGCCTGTTTGTGGCCGACAGTGAAAGCAGCACCGTCCGGACGCTGGCGCTGAAGGACGGAGCCGTGAAGCTGCTGGTCGGCGGAGAAAGAGACCCATTGGTAGGCTTGCAGCGCTGGGGATGGATGAATGGATGCATGAATGGGCGAATGGTGGGAGGGATAGAGGGGATGGCAGGCAGGGAGAGAAGGCAGGCAGATGGCCGGATTGTTGTTTTTTGTTTTTTTCACCATCAGCTCCTTCTTCCCCTTTCATCTGCATGGATACCCTCAAGGCTGAGAGGGAAACCAGAAGTGTTCCTCTTAGCCTAGTGGTTGGTTTGAGGTCAGTCAGCAGTTTTTTCTCCGTAACAGTTAAGGACAGTATTTGCAAGATGAGTGTTGTTCTTTGTCCATTTTAGTGGCAGCTGAAAAAGCCTGTTGATAATCTGTCCTCAGTTCAGGACATTTTACATTTGTAGGTTTATGTGTCTTCACTCTATTGCCACAAGCACAATTCCACCACTGAGATTGCTCTGTTGAAAAATGATGATCCAGAATTGCTTTTCCAATCATATTAAAAGACAGTGCAGTGAATTACAGCAGTGATCGAAAAGACGGCTGAGGAGATTGAAAGTCGAATTTGCACGGTCACTCCCAAAGCGGATTTGCGAAGTGAATAACCTGTCATGATAACGTATCTAGCATGATAATGTGTCCTGTGCTGGGCTCAGTCACCATTTTTCAGCATCACACAAGACTTGAATAACTCCTGCTCCTAACTGCAGCAGGTTACAGAACATTCTGATTTTTTTTCTACTTTTCCAAATAAAAATAAAGTGCAGCAAGTTACAGAACTTATGTTTTTTTTTTTTGTTTTTTTTGTTTTTTTACTATGTAGAATTCCCCGCAACTTACAATCGATTTCTGCCCGTCTTTTTAGAATTGTGCATGTGCAACAGAGCCTGCTAATCAGCATAGCCGCAGTGTGATGCCAGATTGCTAATACAATCGGCTTTATACTGAGACAGGTCTGCCGGTTCCGGGCAGACCCGATCTGGCGTAAAATTGTCCACTTTCGATCAGTGGCTGATCAGTCGCTGCATCCCTAAACTGAAGAGTCATATCTAGCCTCACTATTTTGGACCAAGGTGGCAGTGGGCCAGCCAAAAACATAAAATACAGCATACTGCCCCTAGGCCATTAAATTATTTAACTGAGATTAGGAAACAGAACTTCAAAATAGGATCAGTCTATATAAAATTGATTTTTTTTGTCATTTCTGCCAATATAATCAACTCAAATTAGCATTTTTATTGTTACATTTGCATTGGCCACCGCTGCAACATTCCCTGCTCATTGAGATATTTTTGATCTCATGCTGAGCAATTCTAATTGATTTTTCCACCCACCTCTTCCCTGGCATCATGTTCTCTGACCCTAGTGCTAAAACCTCTTCACATTAATTTGCAGCGTTAAAGTATAAATAAGTTGCAACAGAGCACCATAACAGTAATTACAGTTGAGAGATATAGCATTCTTTCTGAGGTTGTATGTGCAGTGTGCATCTGTAGTGGCTTCATACAATATTCCACCCCTTGACTTTGGTTGCATTTTTATTCTCAAATTCAAAATGAATTATATTTATGAGTATTTGTCACTCCATAGACAATAACCCATAGTGTCAAAGTGGATTTTCTTTCTTTGAGGTGGAATGTGTTGAGTCAATAACAGAAGACATCTTTGCAGAGGCCTGTGCTTCTTTTGTTCCACCAATTGATGGCTCATCCCAAAGCGTGTTTTTTCCCTCATTTGTCATCCCTACTTTGAGCCCTTTCTTTCCGCTGCAGCACAGTTTGTAATATCTGATAACATATATGTCCCAATCTCAAAGAGAAACAATGCCACTGCAGCGAAGGAGGACATAAATACACAAGTAGACCCACTGGCATTTGGAATAATTCTACTTGAGCAGTAGAGATTTGTTTTTATTCCAGCTGGCAGTGTTGAGTGAACTGAGCATATAGTGATGACAGTGAGTCAGCAGCTGTGGGAATTTAGTGAGTCATAGAGAATTATTACACTTTTCCTAATAACATTGTAATGTCTTTCGTTGGATTTATTGAGCTGAGTGATACAGACTGGAAAGCTATTTATTTCAATCTGGCTCGAATTCCACTGGGTTGAGTGGTTGTACCATTATTTTATCTATTTGGGTGATATTGGCCTGAAAGACTAATTCTGTTGCACATTTAAGACTTATTAAATTTAATTTTATTTTATTTTATTATTATTTTTTTAACAAGAAAACATTATCTATCGTCATATTCATTCAGTTTTCTCCACATAATCTGAGCATGTTCCCTCTTTTCTTGTATTTTAATAACTTGTGTGATTTTATTGTTCATGTCATAAACTCGTCCCCCTGTGGGACATGTTACATGACACTTCTCAAGAATGACTCATTGAGCTATTTTGGCAAAGCCGTTGTGCAAGTTCAACAAATTCAGGAACTAGTGCTATATAAAGATATTGTCATGTATCTTGTGTTTCTTATATAAGTACGGTCATGCTTTCATCCCTCTTCTTGCATGAATGACTTAGAAACCCCTAAGATAATAAAACTCCAGTGTTATTTTTATGTTTTTATTGCAGTTATGTAAGTAATCTGCCTTTGGAAAATGTTTTAAAGTTTGTATAAGAAAGGCTTAAGCCAGGATCTCCTGAAGCAATCCTTTATCACCTTGGTCATCAAGTCGCCTTTCTACTCTGTCCAAGCACCAGGCTTCATTAATTAACATGTTTTTATTTCAGCTGTTCTTCAGTTATTCTGATTTTCAACCTATAATGAGCTTAGAATTAAGTGGCACAGGTTAGAGTTTCTGCTTTTGTGCATTATCTTTATTGATTAATGTTAATTTTTTGGCCTTCTTTGGACTAGAACCTCTTTGCTTTTGGGGATGCAGACGGGAAGGGGGTGGACGCCAAGCTGCAGCATCCTCTCGGCGTTGCCTGGGCTCCTGAACAAAGCTTGCTCTATGTGGCCGACTCTTACAACCACAAGGTAATGTTGTGCGTCATAAGGCTGTGTTCTGAATCAGGGTTAATTTGAAGTTCAAAGCGGCACTTCACTCTGATTTGATATGTCTATTGCCATAATAGCTTTCTTTACATTGTGAAGTGGATACACAAAGCTTTTGCCTTTTTTGGATCTTGTACACCATGTCCAGTGTCATTCATACTGGATGAGAATTCACACAAGCCAACAATGTTTCCACCCTATTTGTTTCCTTATTACTGTGCACAGATCAAGGTGGTTGATCCAAAGACCAAGCAGTGCAGCACGTTAGCTGGGGCTGGAGAGGCCGGAGAGGCGTTGGGCCCCGGATTCAATGAGTGCCGCTTCAATGAGCCCGGTGGACTCTGCGTGGGTGAGAGGGGCAGGCTGCTCTATGTAGCCGATACCAACAATCACCAAATCAAACTGCTGGACCTGGACGTCAAGACTGTCTCACTGGTCAGACCTGTGTGTGTGTGCGTGTGTGTGTGTGTGTGTGTGTGTGTGTGTGTGAGTGTGTCAGCATGGCTGTATCTGTTTTTAAATCCAATCCTCCAGGTGTAAGAAAACATGTTTGTTTGATACAGACCCCAGAACAGATCACATCATCATTTTAAGTTTTTCCAGTGAAAATGAAAATTATGGTGCAAAAATGATCATTCACGTTAAAATTGTGAATCACATTGAAATCTCAATATATATCAAATTAATTGCAGTATGATTTTTTTTATACCATATCATTGAGCCCTACTTTGTACTCAGAAGAGTTTGGCTAAAACGTTGCTAGCAAAGGCATTTAAAGTGTCAGTAAGTTAAACAGAGCTTTCTCCAAGCTCCTCTTTAATCCACACATCTGAATCTTTTTCCCGTCCAGTTCCCCATTTCCATCGACTGCCCAGACTTTGCACCTGCCAAGTCCTCGGGTCCCGCTAAAGCCCCAACACTGCCGAAATCAGCTCCCAGGAAGGAAATGCCGCCCCTGACGGTGTCGGCAGGCCAGACTCTCACCATGTCACTCAGCCTGACGCTCCCAGAAGGAGCCAAGCTCACTGCAGAGGCCCCCAGCTTCTGGACACTGTCAGCTGAGGGTGAGGAGAACGTCTTTCATTGTTACAGCTGAGGGTTGCAACTGACATGTCATGGTTAAACATGTAATATGTTGTTCTATTCTATTCTATGATTCTCTGACCAAAAATTGCAGGAAAAACAATTTATAGTATAATTATCTTTGGATAAACTCCTATGAAAGAATGCATTATTTTGTCCAGTTAATGTTTGATGATTTTTTGATTGGAGGTAGTTACAAATACCTGCTGGCAAAGAAGTTTTATTTGCTGACTTTAGGTAAAGTGTGGAGAAGTGGAGGAGGTGAAAGAAGTGCAAACAGACAGAATCTGTCTCTGCTACTTTTTTGTTCATGTGTGTCTTTCTTTTTGGCCAAATTCATGCTGAGCAGGATGTGATTAATTCATATGTTGGATAGGCCTCCTCCTTTTGTTCTTAAATACATTTAAATAATGAAAATCCTATTGTACAAATCACAGTTAAGTCATGCTTTTCCAAGTGCCTATCATATTAGCCTAATACATGGATGAATTAATGGTGACTAGTAAGTCAGGCAAAAATAAATCTTATTACAAAGTCTTGTGAATAGAGATCCTTGGGCCCTTACCAGTTTGCCCTCTGAAATTGAGGTCATTTGGATTAACCAGTTGTCAATGATTGAAATATATTTCAACATCTGGCCAGCATTTGGCGAGTGACTATATAGAAATGTAGATTGGAAATCAAAAAAAGGGGGTATAATAAGAACAGATATGTCACTAAGTTACGAAGTGGGTACCTCACATCACATATATTTAGTTAAATAAGCCCTGTGACTCCTGCAGGAGATTGACTGCACGTTCTGAAACCCCAGAACCAGCCTGACGTCTGATCAGTGATGAAAGCAGATGTTGAGCACGGCTGAGGACAGTTGTTCTGGGATTTAACTCATTTAACCTAATTTCCTCATTTAACCTAATCTCAGCAATAAGCTAATAGAACATCTACTTCTCCTGTTTTAATCAGCAAGCAAATGCAAGTAAATGTTCACAATTAATATAAGACATCTTAATTTTTAGCATGAAGTTATTTATACTTTTCAGATTAACCCGACAAAGCCAGATACCTAAAGTTATTCTCATACATTTTAACATTTGGCATCTGTGCCTTGTTCTAAAATACACAGTTTACCTCTCACCCTCTCCTACCCGGATTTATTTTGGCCCGTTCTCTGCGATTCTGTCACGAAATAATGGAAGTGAATGATGCTTGACCTCAAAGTCATTTCATCATGCAACTGAGCAGATTAAAGCCCTTCTCACTCTGCCAGCCCACACCTGGCATTTATGGCGCTCAACTGAGGGAGAGAGGAATACTTAGATCTGTGTCAGAGACTTTTTGTATCTGTGCAATGAATGATTGTTTTTCAAAGGCACCAGTTGTGGTATATACAAGATGCATAATCTAATCGATGTAATGTGACGTGATGTACTGCATGTCATCCCAAAGACAATGCTTAGTGTTCGTAATCTGTCATTTAGGATCGACAGTAGTCTGCAACTGAGGACACGTGTAGCTTTCAAACGATTTAAAATGGCATCATAGTGATGGTTGGCGGTCAGTTTATCAGGTTGTGAACATAAGTGTTTCCATCATTCTAAGCAATGCAGTATGCAGCAAGCGATATCGCCAGTTTATTTTTAGAACATTTTGATAAGAGCAGATGCCTCGGTTCACATAATTAGCTGCCACGGTATGTTACGTGATCCTCAGCTGTCCGATTAAACCCAGCCATGACTTATGTTGATCAGATCAGCGCGCAGGCAGGAATTTTAATAGATCGAGTTAGCAGTGCACGTCAGGTCTAAATTGCTTTTTAGTGGCTTTTTAGAAATGGCCTCCTTGAGACATGCAGTCATGTTAGGTATCAGCCTCATAAATCACGACCGACTTTGAATTGATGGTCTGTGTGGTATGGTATTTTCTCATAGCAGAAGTTATTTTCATTTTTTTTAAACTTTGATTTATCCTTCGAGTGTTCGTGTCTTTTATGTGTGTTTGTTTCCAAGAATACTCTCCTTGTCTCATCTGGGAGGCCAAGAATTCGAGAGTTACTTTGCCATCGCCCCAGTCCCAATTGGGTCATTTGGGTGTGGGTTCATATTTTAGAGGCCTGCGTTTAGCAAAACTGTGCAACTGGGCTTGAGCTACCCTGGAACATAGAGTGCCCTTATCCCTAAACAACATCAAAACCCCCTGTGCTACTAGGAATTTACATCTCAAAATGGTGCATGTACAGATTTTTTTCATATAGACATGTCTGCGCTTACAGTATATGGTGCAGTGTGATTGACCTGAATCCATAATGAGTTCTTGTTTCTGGACTTTCTCTGCATAGCAAGACCATAGAGAGCAAGACTGAGCTTATATATCTGGTCCTTTATTGACCAGATTGCTGAATTTGTTGACTTCATTATGATGGCAGTTTGAAATTCTCTTTGCTGTTTTTCCCAGGTAATGAATGGCTGCTAGAGAAGGAGTTTGTCACCGGTAACATCTCAGACCTGTCGAAGCCCCTCTGCGTCTCAACCAAGCTTCCAGCCATTACAAAGACAGTGGACTCCGTCCCATCCCTCACCGTGAGCGTGTGGGTGTACTTCTGTCTGGAGGCAGGCGCGGCCTGCATGATGAAAGCTGCCTCGTTCTCCCTGCCTCTCCACATTTGCGCCAGTCCCGGAGAGGAAGAGGTAACTGTGGCTTTGTCCCATGCCTTCTAAAAACACTCTCCCTCCTCAGCCCCTGTCTTCCTTCACAGCTTTAAGGACCCAAGAGTCTACGGTTTCCATGGTGTTAAGGTCCCAGTTGCATTTTGGCTCCAAAGCTCGGCTCACTCCTACCCATCTTATGCTCATACGTCCGGGACTAGAAAAATGGGCTGTTTGTGATAGAGCTGTCACTTCTGTAGAAAAATGCAATACAAACAAAACTGATTTTCAATGGAATTTCCTTTGAACCTCCTCAAAAGCTAAAAATTATGCATCAAAGTTATAATGGCTGTCTGAATGTCATTAATAGGAAACAAACGTCGACATCCACAGTCGTGCAAAGGCAGTTCAAACTGCACAGCTTAAAACATCTACATGTGTGTCAAAGTGGAATTATTGCAAATTCCCAAGAGCAATGTTGACAAGCTGTACGGCCACATCAGAGGCAAACTGGCTGCTTCAGTGACATGGAGTTATGTTGTGATGATGAAGCCAAAAGTATAGTCACACAAAGAAATATCTTGTCATTCACCACGTTTACTATGGCAGCAGGACATGAACCACTGAAAATTAGAAATATTAGAATATTGTGGTGATCTCTTGTCAGAATATTGGTGATATGCAAAGTCACACCAGGAGTGTGTCCATTATGGAAATATAGAAATATCCAATATTAAGTCTGATATTCCATAAGTGATCTTTTGTTTTAGTATGATGCAAAATACTTACAAATATTGAGTGGTCGTTTAGAAGCCAGTTTTGGTCAACAGTAACCAAGAACTGTTTAACCTCCTCCAAAAAGTTATCATACCAAGATTTTTGTGTTTGCAAAAGTCAAAGACAAGACACATTTGCACTGGCATTGCTAATGAATGCTAATAGAGGCTACTGACAGTTTTCCAAACATACAGTCCTGAATACTGTTTTGAATGTGTTAAGAGGGTACTAAATAGGATATGCACTTGAAAAATCTCTAACTTTCCCTGTAATCTCAGGGTTTGTAAGTCACAGAGCAGAGGAGCTACTTGTTGACAGTGAGGAGACAAGGACGGAAATGAAACTGGGTCCCTATGCCATAAACATGAGAAGTTATCTATGCAGAAACTTTTACATTTTGTTGTATAATTAATATATGTCTAAGCTATCTGGCATAAGTGCATTCAGTTGCGTATTTATAAGTATATACGTGGGGTAGCTTGAGTTTACACTCAGTCAGCACTCTGAAATGCCTTCAGGCACTATACAAGCTTTCATAAATATTTGTCTACACATGTACTGTATGTCACCACATTTCAAAGAGTGATAAATTGTTTACAAAGCGAAACACTCGATGTTTTTTTTCTCCTGCATTCAGCGTATAATTGATCATGCTGTTTTTTTACTGTGTGACATGTCGGCCTATTGACTTTGAATATGAAACATTGCGGTTTTAAAAATAATGAATAAAGTGCCTGTTTTCAAGAAATCACTTGTGAGCCGATCTCACTGGTTTTCTGCTGCTTTGCCTGCACACTGTTGGATATTGTATCAAGACTTAACAAAGGGAACATAACATAAACCAAGTGCTCTCATATTGAGTTACAGTAATAAGTTGTGTATTATGTCACTGAATAATATGATAATATGTATCTTGTTACTGTCATTTACCCTTATTGGTTAATTTTTTGTTTCGTCCTATTTATTTATTATTTTTTTCCCATGAAGTTTTGATGTGTTCTCAGAAACTGGCCTAATATTGTTAAGATTATAATTGCTGTCATCATGCCTCCTAACATATCGTGCCTGGAGGACTTTATTTGTTTGTGGGTTTCATCTCCTGGCCCAAGTGCCTTGTATAAGGGTATTTTATATGGTGTAAACCAATGACACATTAACGGTGTGAAAAGCAATAACAATATATTACTATGATGGGAGAAATGCTTTATTCCCTCAAGTTATTTCTTCCAAATGAACTGGTGAAGTTTTCTGCCGATGTATTTTCTCAACACTGTTATCCCTCTGGCATTTTTTCATGAACAGTAATGAGTGTAAATGGTTGCTGGTGGGCATTAAGTTTCTCGTTTTATTTTCCTGCTCTCCTCATTTGAGCTCTTCAATTTGATCTCTCATTGTAACACCATCATGTTAAGCCCTTATTTCTTGGCATGCTTCTGTCTCCTGGGGTACCTCGCTAATAAATCTGCTTCTGAATGCTGCACTTTAAGATGCAACAGAGCAAGGAAAAGGTAATAAAGTGTATTTATCTAGTCTGCTGTGTATGTGTGATCTGCACTGTGGTGAATCCCTTTTGCTTAGGTTTCCCATATTTTGTGGGGTACTTTCCATTTCACAAAGTTGTTCTCTGCAGAGCTCTTTTACATGCAATTCCTTTCACAATTCCCAGCTTTTAAAACCTGAGGCATACATTCAGTTAATACAATCATACAATGGAAGATTAATGATAAACTCTGGTGTGTGACACATTATCAGAGAGCTAGTTCCATCTGGCATCCTCATATTCAAATGGGTTTGTCATAAATGTCAGGTCTGCATTTTAGGTGATCTCAGCAGACAGCCCATTTTGTACAATCATGATGATGATGATGATGATGACTTCATTGTCCCTTTACTGAATGCCTGCAGGCACTCAGCTTACTCAACAAATGATCAACAGCCCAATACTGTGCATAACATACAGTGCAGTGTGTAATGTACAGTATGTCTATAACATACAATACCACAGTAACATCACTCCAAGGTGGAGCATTTGAAGGATCAGATGTATCAACACGCAAGTGCAAAGTCAATTTATTCACAGATGAGCCACCATGGTTTAAAACAAACTGTCTCAACATGATATTCCTCATTTGTCTCAGTCCTTGTGGCAAAAAAAAAAACATTAACCTGAAAAACCTCACTTAATACGCAAATACAAAAAGCTTAAGAGACTAACCACTACAATGACTTTAAAAATATGAAATAAAAACTGTCAAGCACAAAGGAGGAGAAGCAAGAGAAGGGCTCTTGGTGGCTTTTTCCCTCCTCTCTCCCTGATTCTTTTTTTAATCTTTCCTATCAAAAATAAGAACAGTTTCCCTTCCTCTGTCTCATCCCTCCGTCCCCTTCATCGTCTCAAGCTGCCTCTCTTCTGACAGCTCCATTAACCCTGTGTGATTCTGCGCGGCGACCTCAGAGACAAAGGTCGTACACACACATTCATACACCCCGTCTCAGTAAAGGATCATTTCAGGTTAATATGGGCCACGCTCTAATCAGCGAGAGGGAATAGCAGTTAAATACCAACACACGCATCCACAAGCAGGAAACACTGAAGGCTTTAATGGGCCCAGGATGTTATCAGCAGCTCAAAGTGCTACCTCCTCTGTTTGATGCCAGCGGCTGACTGCATGGCGGTGTAGGAGCTTTAAATTAAGACTTATTTCAAAAGTAAGCAGATCCTTTGAGGAAGCCACGAGGATTTGCTATCTGGATGATCAGTTAAAAAAAAAAAAAACTCCATCAGCACAGAGTCATAACCCCGCGCACAAAGCAGGTCTTTTAAAAAGCTCTCCCAAGCCCTCGGAGTCCCTCTGCCTCTCATGACGCTCACATGATGTGTGAGGCCAAAATCGATCGGGAATCAATCATTGCAAATCATGTTAGCTCTTGCTGAGTTTGTGGAATTCTTAAAAAAAATGATTTATTGAAAGCGTGAGGTAAAGTGGCAGAATGATATCTATATGATGGCAGGTTGTTTGGAGGAATTTTGGAGTTTGTGCGATAACATCATATAAGGAATTAGCGGAGGAGAAAATCACAATTTTTGCACCTTATTTATTGCAGAAATATTGACTCACTCTCTTCATTCTGGTTGAGTGGACTCCATTAAGACGGCAAGATTGAAAGCATTATTACCATATCTCTAGAGTGTGTGCGTGTTTGTATGTGTGTAGTTGTGGGGAGAAGGGGAAGTAAGGGGAAAAATAAACAAAAGGAGAGAAAGTGAGAGTAGAGAAAGTGATGCATATGTGCCAGTGTGTCCATACATTCACCTTCCTAATTGTCTCAAGTGAGGTATTTTTGTGCACCAGTATATTTGCATTTATCCTGAAAAGGCTCCCATTTCCCAGCTCACCTGAACGCATCAGCCTGCCGGTTCATCTCCCTCTCCTGCTCCCCTCCCTTCTCACCTCTGATCATCTGCTCTCAGCATAAACAGGAAGGCGTCACTTCAAATGATGAAACAAACTTTGACCTTCTAACTCAAAACCAGTGCTGACACAGGAGGTCGAGCTGTTGAGTCGAGTTGACCCTTTCGCACATGAAATCTGCATGTAGATGTGTGGGAAGTAGCTATTCAACAGCAGAGAGCACTTCACCTAACTTATTTCTGCTAAAGTGAAAGAGCAATCGCAGAAAAATTAGGACAGTAAAAGTATATTTTTGTTTGAAGAGACTTTCAGAAATGCAGAATTTTAGATATATTGCTACACCAACATTGAGATATTGTTTCAGTTTGATGCTGTCGTAGAGCAACTGTTTCTGAGAGCATGGTAAGAGAGAGCTAACAATAAAAACAGCAGTCTATTTCAAATCCAACATCTTAATTACATTTCAACAGGGGCAGCAGTAGCCTACAGCAGGGATTTTCAAATTTTTTCATGTTCCAGGTTGAGTTTCATTAAGCCGCAGACCCCCAGTTGAAGTGATTTAGCCCTAGGGATCCCAAAAGTGAAATCCTATTTTTATTTGTTAAGTATTAAATTTAGATGTCCATCTTGAACACTGAAAAATAGATTCAAAGTGGTGAGATTAAAACACAATGTGAAAATAATCACTTCTACATGTTTTTGTACCCTATTTCTAATGACTTAAAGTAAAAATAAACAAATTTCCATTTTTCTTAGGACCACTTAGAAGACCCTCAAGGACCCCCTGTGGGTCCCCGACCCCATTTTGAAAACCATCGGCCTACAGCACAGATTAGAGTGGATTAGGGAGGAATCTGTTTAAACCCATGTACTGCTGGGGAAAATCAGGGAAAACCTAACTATAACTGCTCCAGTAGAGAACTGTTGTAGTTGGCAACTCCCAGATATGAAAGTATATAATTTTATGAATGAGCAGGTAGGGCTTATCCACCTTTCCCTGACTAAATGATAAAAGATGTCTGCACTTAAAGCTCAAAATGCCCTAGAAGATGACTTTTCTAAAGCGAAGCCTATTGCAAAAACCTCTTCTCCATCCTCAGGCCAGTCCAGATTCCTCTGGAGGTGGGTGTGAGCGCCTTGAGGACGTTACAGTCATGCAGTGATGTTGACGGAGTGACGTCTGGGGTGAGCTTTTTGTTACCCTGGGTCAGGTCATGTCACAGCCTCTGGCGCCGGATCACTGGGTTCACTGACAGGTCTGCTAATCAGCATGCAGAAAAACGGCGTCATCCATCTTTGTTTGCAATCTGTATGTCACAAGGCCGGTGCTGATGCTCTCGCTTACTTGATCTCCAAGATGTCTGGTCATTTTCACTTTTTAAAGAACTAAGGCTCAGCTATGCACTCTGATCTCACTGGGAATGTGCGTCTACGGGGCTTTGTGCGTTATGGCATGAATTGCAAAACAATTTCCGTCCCTTTGTGTAGACAATATTAATGCTAAATTTAAGAAATGTTATTCCCTGAGGAGCCCAGGCTGGAAGAATCAGTGCCATCTTTTAAATCACTTCTTAACACCTATTTCTGCGCATGCTTTAGTGTAATGATGCCTGTTTTCCACAGTTATTTCCTTGTTTTGTCATCCCCCCTTCTTTTCTTGTAAACCTTGTTTGTGTTTGAAGTAGGCTGTGTGTCAGACCTGTCAGACAAGCCCAAGCCGGTGCTGGCCTGATGTTACTCGGC
>OMKZ01033857.1:0-14260 GCA_900302535.1 Neoniphon sammara | reverse complement strand
TCACTTAGCTTCAAAGTGTCTAGACCCTCCACTCCTCTTGACTTTGAAGTTGCACTTTAAGTCACTTTCCAATGACATTACATTTTTGCCAAGCAGTTATTTGAAAAGCACATGATGTTTTTTTTTTTTTTTCTTTAATGTCTATGGGTCACTTGCTTGATTGTAAGGGGTGTTGTTTATTATTCATCAGAACAAGGAAAAAAAGTGATTAATTTGAGAAGCACACACGTGCAAACACACACGCAAGTGGACACACACACTCTGACAAGAACAAAAAAAAAAAAAAAACCCCACCAACTCCTCGGCCATGACATGCATTCACAAGCAGCAACGCTGTTACTTGGTTACAACCGTATTGATGAACATCTACATCCAATATGTTGCTCCATTGATTCTTCATTATTCCAATTCCCAGGACTATTTCAGTGTGGCATGGCAGCGAGATGTACACAATTAATTTGCGCTTTCTATTAAAACAGTCATTAAAAGCATGCTGCACAACAATTCATAATTACAAAACCAGCACAACTGAGAGGTGAAAGTCTCATTAGTATTGGTGCCGTGTGCTGTTTATTTCCTTTCCTACTAATTTAAAGAGCCATTTTTAGCTGCTGCAGTAATGATTAATGTACTGCACATGTATGCTCACGGTTGAATGTCTAGATACAGTGACATCATTACCAAAAACATGTTTTTCTAATTATAAATGTAACAGTCAAGGTAATTAAAATTCAAGTACCTAAACAACTCGATATCTCCAGGTTACTCAGATTAACATATATATATATAAATTATCATGCTAGGCGTTTGACCTTTTTGTCAACTCCTGAAGATATATTTGCGTCAATGATTAACCTTTGCTGGATGGAACCTCAGTTGCCACTGGCATTGATAGGGGAAATCAAATTTCCACAGTGTTATGTTTAAAACCACCTACGCCCTCTGTCACTAGTGAATTATAAAAGTATCAGGCTTTTGTCGATATTGCTGGTGAGTGTACAGTGTCAGACTAAGATCTATGCTGCGATAATGAGACGCAATTGATTAGCTTTGCCTCTCAAATGAGCCCTTCTCAAGGAAATTGAAATAACACACAGTACGGACATGATTAATGGTGTTTTGAAAATGGGATCTAGTGGTATTTACATAATCAGTAGGGGAGAATTAGCTATTTCCATTGCTGTGTTGTCTGCGAGGAAGGGCACTTCATTCACGTCAGACTGTCACTCTGATTGAGTTGCATTGTCTCCAGCACTTGATTTCTCAAATGCTTTGATGAAGTGTTTGGACAGATAGATAATGAGCGATTGTTAATTTGATGTGCATCTACATAAAAATGAAAACAGTTAAGTGCAAACATATCAGGGATAACCACCCTGCATGTCTATAGCTTCTGGATTTACTGGATTTGCCCAGTAAAATCCAGTATCTGTAACCTTAACAGGAAAATGTGGCACCAAATTTAGGAAGAAGTTGTCCTGCATTCCCTGATGAAACACAAAAGACTATCCAATTGAATTTAGTGGCATACATTTGATCAAAGGACTTACTGTCTGTCACTTATGACCCTCTGTGATGCCCGTATCTTAATATAAAAAACAAATCTCTCAGTGTCATGATTTCCCTTGCCTTCTTGCATGGCAGTGGTACCTTTCTAACAAGACTCAACAGTGCTTTCACAAGAGTGTTGCCACAGTTACCTGAATGGCCAAATGATAGCTGTGATCAGACTAATGGCTGTGCAGCATAAGACTAGCCTCCAGCCACCCTGCCTTCTACAATACCTGGACACTCATCATCACAGCAAGCCGACCGCCTGACTCCTCCACACTTGTCTGCTACCATAGCTTATATGTAAATTCATAGTGAAATATTATAACATAGGTTCAAAGTTTTTTCAGTACATGCACACTATCTCTTCCTAAAGCAGACCTAATTCCAAGTGATCAAGATGTTTGTTCGACTGCAATGCAGAAAATGCCTAAAATTTTGCGCTTAGAAACAATGGTGTTAATGAGGATCCCTGCCTGGATATTTTTAAGATTATATTTGATTGCATCAGGCGCTTAATCTATTCCAACTATTAGAACAATTAACTTTAGCTTATTACTGTGAAACTCTTGCATGGTAACTAAGGTGCATCTCACCAAAATTTAACCCAGAGTTGCAGCAGTTCACACATTAAGCTCATCACTGCTACTCATTATAATGGTGTTATTATCACTTTAAAATTCAAGATTGAAAACAATCTAGGGCGAAATCACAGTTTAAGAAAAAACAGCACGTCAGACTTGCGATAAAAAAGTAAAAAGACTAAACCTCTAATACACCATATTTTATTTATGGCCGTGCATTTAGCTTACTTGTTCCAGCATTAAGCCTTCATCAAAACCTCGCGGGTTGTCCATCCAAGCACAAAATGAAAATCTATGATGGACTCTCAGATGAAGTGAAGTCTGGCTGTCAGTCCACCGATTTCATGCCAAAGTAAAACTAAACGGGTTGTTCTTGTTGTCGTAATACCACATTCGCCTTATCTCTGAAAGTAAAGGTTATGATCAACATACTTTATGAACACATGCGTTTGCTTTGTATGTGGTCATGTTTCACTGCATGGAGTTTTTAAGTTGCAGCTCTAGTGGGTGGTACAGTAAACACACACACACACACACACTCTGGGAAGTTACGCCCAGGGACAACTAAAGCCACTGCGTGTCCTCTGCTTGTTCCACCACTGAAAGGTCACTGCATGATTTATGCACCAGCTTTGTGAGTTAGATGGGAACTGTTTGTGCTTTGGGGCACCTGACCGATCGAAACGTGAAATATGAAAATGAAATTCCGTTCATGAATTGATTTACAAGGGTGAGCAAGGATTAAGCTGTCTGACTTGGGAGTAGCTGAGTAAATATGCGCTGTGCTGTTTATGTATGGGTGTGCATGTATATGTGTGTATGTGTGTGCGTGGATGCCTGTGACTGCATGTGCATGCAGCATTTATGCCCTGTGCGAGTGTGTAGCAGACATATAACACAGTTAAATGCAGATGTTTCTATCTGTGCTTGCATGTATGTGCATGATATCATCATCAAGTAGTGAGATAGGGTGATCTGTGAATGCATGCACCAAACACTAGCTGGTGACATGGAGGAAGGTGTGAGTTTACACACATGGCGGTGTGAGCGTGTATGTGTGAATGTCCTCTCACACTTTGCTCCATTTCTCTCTCTCATGTTAGTATCTGCCTTGACATGACATTGCACTGTGTTGGAGACATGTATTCTTAAACATGGCAGCTCACAGGGGAAAAGGACAGATGGGCTTTGACTTCCTAATGGTTTTGGATGGCCCAGGATGACATTATTCTAGCTGACAAGCTGCTCCATATCTACTGTAATCAAATACCACTGCAGGCTCTCATTTTTACATTTTTTTCCCATGGAAACTCTTAATTTTCTTTTCCAGTGATTAATTAAACAATTAACTTAGCGGTGCCCTACATTGAGAAAGGGAGAAGTTGGCGGGATTCCCAAACGAGTTTGTTTTTCCTTCTGAATCTTACAACAGAGTCGAACAAAACAGTAGATGAGTACATTTTGAAAACTTCAATAAAATATGAGAAGTGCTCTATTTGCAGTGGCTTCACTTGCGATGTGTGCGCTATCAAGGCTCTTTAAGCGTCTTGTTAGATACATCAAGCTCACCTCAACTTGTCCAAAATCAAAATTACTTTCTGATGTACTTTTATTTTTTTTTTACTGGCATGTTGTGCATAAAACATATGTTGCATGTTGCATTTACTCAGTAGGTGCAATTGCTGGAACTTGATTTATAAATATATTAGAAGGTGATGACTTAGAATTAAATAACACAAATTATTTTTACTCCGCAGCACTTAATTGAGACTACTAGGCAGTGCGTTTGAGATAACACATTCACGCCAGAGGTAAATAGATGGTACTTGTATGCACAAGCTTCTCTAGCACGACAGCTGTGTTGGATATATTACTGCATTAAATCAAACCCAATTACTGCCAGCTCATTGCCCTCATGCCCCCAGAGGTGTCTGATGCAAACGCAGAAGTACACAATCCTCCATTATTACTGCGTTCAGGGGGAAAATCTTACAATATGTATTGTGAGAGTACGGAATAAGGCAAAGAGGGACAGATGTTATTTCAAAATGCATTTTCTGGGTAGCCAACATGATTCTTGAAACATGGGCTTCACATGCATCTCATTCAATTAAAGTATTCTCAGGAGAGCCCATGCAGGCACGGTAACAGCTCCTCTTGTGTCTTAAAAGTGGTACTGTTTTACAGTGTCTCTGTGCTTTTTCGCTCTTGGGTTTGCTAGCTGTGATGTGCCGGGGAGTCGCTCCAGTGTGGCCTAGAGTGGTGATGTTGTTTTTTCATGTGCTGCTGCTGTGCTTTTTGCCACTTCAGAGAGTCAACCAACACACTGTGATATCCGCTCCAGCACTTAGATGCACTATGTTACGCTGATGGAAGAGGCTTTTTGGGGACAGCACTCCTGGGATTGGGTCTGAGTGGTAACCTCTGAAATGGAACGGCATGTGTGTGTGTGTGTGTGCGTGTGTGTGTGTGTGTGTTTAAAAAAGAAAGGAAAAGTGGGACTGTGCTGAATGACAGATGAATGGCGGAGCAAAAGACAGAAACAGAGACAATATTTAGAGAGTGTGAGAGCCGGGCACAGAGAGAGAGAATGAGGAGGGAAGATAGGTGGGCAGCCGCAGCCCCTCAGACGGCCAAATGACAAAGAGGAGTGCCACACGCATTTTAGTGAAGAGAAGGGCCATGCCACCTGTCCTCTACAGTGAGACGCACTGAGGTGTCTGTCAGGTCAGTTAATACTACTGTGCGTCATCTGACTCTAAAAATCCTATTCATTTTCCCATATGTATTACGTAATGTCCTGTTTGAGCATTTCTAACACTTGGACTCGACATGACACACTCCCAGTTGAATCATCAGTACAAAAAATAACTGCAATGAAATAATTTAGATTCAGTGACAAAAAAAAAGTCAAAAGTACAAGATTGTGTACATAAAATGTTAGGAAATAAGTCAACTACAAGTCCCACAGTGCATTGCCGCAGGAAACAGCCAGCCGCCGAGTTTCAGATTCTTTTGCCCACATTTATGAAGTTGAGCTATGTAGCTTTGAGTCGACTTTGTACACACATTCTTCATTCCTCATGCCTCATTTCAACATCTATGGTGTGTTGTTTTGGCAGGTTGGTATTATATTTATTGAAATATGTTTTGAGGGCACATTCCTTAACCCTAACCCTAATCTTAACCCTAAACCATGCAATTTTGCCCTCAGAACATATTCCAATAAATATAATACCAATCTCTGTTATTTTGGTCTTGATTGCAACCTCCACTTTGGAATATAATGTAATATTATATTGAATATCTTTGAATATATTTGCAGCTTTAGCTTTTGTCTCTGCTATTGTAACATTTGATGAGGCTCATGGGTACTGTAGTATTTAGTGCCATTTGACATACCAAACTGACAGAAGGATGTGATTTCCCAGAAACAAAGTTGAAGCATTTAGAAGCAACATAACCCTGTAGTATGGTTTATTTTTCCAGGAGACTCCCTTTATTTAACAAGTAAAATTGGAGTTATCATTAAAACTAAAATTCCAAGTGGGGAAAAACAATGGAGAAAATACTTCCGGAGCCTTCTATTGTGCATATGCATGTTTTAATTCACAAATCATTACTGTGGGTGCCGTGTAAGCAACCAACTGTAAGGTGTGCAATAAGGGTCAGAGCCATACTGCACCTGATAAATGCCTGTGTTCACAGAACGATCACACAGGAGAGAGGTGCTGGGTAAAGAAGTGCTGAGAAAGGAAATAAAAAAAAAGAAATAAATAAAAAAAACATAGAAGCAGAGGAGGCAGAGGGCAGTGGCATCTCAGTGAGCACACAAAAACACAATGGCACAAAAGGAAACGGGTTTATTGTAGGCATATTGCATCACTGAGTAAAATCAATAGAAATCCATATAATCAAGAACAGCTCTCTGCCCTTTTATTTCACAGTCTATGGTCTCATTGATCTTCACTCGGTGTGAGTTGCTGAATTATCCAGCATTGTGGCAATTATGAACATCCCCGAACATCCACTTCTGGATGATTCAGATTGTGGCGATGTCATGCCCTGTCATGTGTGATGGGAGATGAGCCAATGTGGTGAGAAAAAAATGCGTTTGAAAGACTTGCTTGTTAGAGCCGATGAGTAAAGTTTCAATAGGATCCATTCCATTATTAGAAAAGTGCATTTCTATCCCCCAACGCCACAAGCTGAAATAAATAGATTAATAAATAAACACCTGTACTCAAGCCATAATAATGTATGAGTTGACATACAAAGTTGATGAGATGGAACAAGGCAGCATGAGTATCCGTTATATATCTCGTGTTATACACAGCTAGCTGAGCCGTGTTGCCCAGCATGCACTGACTCAGTACAGAAATATATGAAAAGCGCCATCGCTGTGTGAAATGCTTAGTCATTTGAGTCCTTTAAAGATTCCTGAATACCACACCGTCGAGGGCTGCCTTTAAACGCGGCGTTTTGATGTGTCGCGCTTTGAGCACACAGAGAGCGGCTGTTTTGTGGGGCCAGGAGATAAGAGGCTGAGAGTTTTGAATGTACGATGGCGAGGCAGGGCAGCGATTCCCTTTCAGGTTTGTTTCAGGCCACCTGCTGGCTCCTCTAAACAGAGCCCCACATGCCAGATCAAAGCACACCATCAGTTCTTTGTTTTGCTGAGGTTTCATACAATTAGCGGTTTATTTATGCACACGGAATGGATCTGACAGTGCTGGCAGCTAATTGACTTCAGCCAGTGACAGAAGTCATCTAGTGTATGACAGCTAGTGTATTCATTCAGCTGTAGCTGTCATCGTGTAAGTAAAATAAGCGCACTGCCACCAACTGTACGTCTTGCAAAAAAGAATTCTACTGTTTCTTGGACTAAAATATGAAATGGAAAGAGTGGGAGGATAAATGTTTAAATGCTGAATGTGATGTGAATGTAACATTATTCCCAATACAATGGTTTACCAAGATCCATATCCATTTGTCTTCTGGTTCCGGTAGATTGCTTTAAGGCCTCACCAACCTTAACTGAGCGAATAAATCGCCGTCCCACTCCTCAAATGGTGTGATCGCCTGTCACAGTCCTTCACATCAGTTTGCTTTATTGGATGTGGCTCACGCCTCCAGATATTTATATCTTTTTACAGCCATGTACCGTAGTGGCTAACAAAAAAAAAGAAGAAAAAAAAAGAGAAAAGAAAAAGGAAAGCAGTGAGGGAGAAAGAGGAGGCAGGCAAGCTAGGCAGGCGGCTAGACAAGTAATGGTGTGGAATACAGAGGAGGGATGTGTGGAGCTTTGGCTGGGGACAGCCTCTAGATCCATCTTCCCCTGCTTAAAGCCCCAGTGCCTGGGTAATGGCCGCACGGCGGGTGCTTTCAGAGGTTACGGCGCAGGAGATGAGGGATCTGGGAGTGGAGAGGCCAAACTGAGAGGTGATTTCCCCAGCAGAGGCCTCTTCATTTTGGGGGTAGAGGAGGTGTCGGCACTGCCACTGCTGCCTGAGCCTGGAGGAAAACAAGCAAATTGCTCCCCACTGGAACAGGCCACTGGCAGCAAACTGGATCCGACATTACTATAGAGTGTTATCTGCTCTGCTGCTTTTCTGTCCTTTATTATTTATCTCTGCACACATAATGCTTTAATGTCATCTATCTGTCTGTCATGTCCCTCCGTCCGTATTTCTGTCTATCATCTTTTCATCCTTGAGGCAAAAAATACAACATTTGCAACTGGGACTCTGGCATATGTCACACAAAGATCTATTGTCATCCACAAAATCTATTGCAGCTGACAGTACCCACTCATTTGGATGGGGTCAATACACTATCTAGAGTGCCTGGTATATGAGCTACATGCAAAAACTTACAACTGGAGCACAGCTGGGTGGAAAAAAATAAGCATTTTGCCAGGAAAACACTGGTTGCTTTGCTTTAGGTTCAGAGGCAATAGTTTTGAGCAGGAAAGCCAACCTTTACAAAATGTTTGTGATTCACCATGACAAAGGCATTAGTTCTACATTAAAGTCAGAGGTAGTATACTGGAAGCAGACAAGGCCAAACATCAAAGCTGTCATCTTGCATTGTGAACAAAGAAGGTAATGCCTGGTGAGTGGAACAAATGCAAGGATAGCCTAACTCCTGCTGCCATGGGTAGGAGAACCTTCTTTTTTTTTTTTTGCTGTATAGCTGCTGTTGCCTTTCATAGCCTTATCCCATTCAATGGAAAATTACATACTCAGCTTCTCAACAGCAAGATGCCGCCTGCCTCCTACCTTTTTCACACTCTAAATACTTGAGTGAGATTCAGTCCATTTACCTGAATCAACTCTAACCATCTTCAATTTGTTAAAGGCTCTTTGGCACCCCAGAGTATGGGGGGGGGGATAATTGAATCGTGCTCATTCTTCTTGCTGATTTTTCATGTTACCAAAAGGGACTTGGGGAGGAAAAGCATTCTGAGGGAAAAAAAGAGGCCTTTTTCAATTTATTGCAAAGGCTATTCATGAAAGGGAATATGAAAGTCATGCTAGGCAAGGGAGAGAGAAAGGGGGAAGCGAGAGAGTGGCACTCTGAGCTCATTGTTTGTGAGAGATCTGTAGGATGAGGCTTGCGCTCATGAATTTCATGCAGCCTCTATACTGTGAAAAAATACGGTTTCTCAGAATAGTGGATGCTCCAAGCAATTCACTATATTGAATTATTCTTTGAGAAAATGTTACTCTAAGAGAATGTGATTGATATAAGTAACATCAGTGAATATTTAAAAAGAAAATAGGTAGACAAAACCAAAAGCATTGCTTTTTGCAAACCTCTCATTTTTAACACATAGAGCACTGGACCTTGAGCCATCTTTAATTGATGTTGGCATACCAGCGGGGCATTCCAGGATTAAATAAGCCAATTGAAGAGGGGAATTTAAATTTTGAACTGTGAAGCCCAATGGAAGACCCAGTGGAACAGTGGTGGGCCTTGGGCCTTGCTTAAACGTGTGAAATGAATATTATATAAAGGCATGAAATTTCCTTATTAGAGCAATGTGAAATTGAATTACTAACAGAAACAGTAATAGATTCAAAGAGACACCAGATTTAGCGAGGCATTCATTTCCCTTTGACGTGTGAAATGCTCCATCTCGGACCGTCCACCGGGAGAGGGGCAGAGGTCTTTAATGGCAAAGTGACAGCTTCTCACAAACAAATAAATAAATAAATGGCAAGCTCAACAAAAGAAGCCAACTCACCGTTAATTTCTAAAGTGCTGCGGCGTTTGGACATGCTTCTCAAAAATTGTTGACACATTATAAATTAAATTTCTCTCTCTCTCTTTTCTTTCTTGTGAAGTGATACTTCATTAGTTATGATTGTTCACCCATGCCACGAATACAAAGGATTACGTCCCGAGCAATAACAAAGAGCCTCTTTTGCCTCAGAACCAGAGAAGATAAAAGAGTAAGCCTTTGACGATTTAATGAATTGGTATGGATAAAATCAACAATGGATGCGTCCTCGTACACTAAGTGAAATTCAATTATTTTCCAAAATATCACAATATTTAATCATAAGCATGTCACAGCGTGCTAGACACTTCTAAAACCCATGGCGAGATTCCATCAATTTAGGCTTCAGGTCAACTTCTGACATTTCATTACATTGGATTTTGCAGCACTGTGAAGACAAGATGCGAATAAACTTCTTTTGTGCCCATTTAAATGAGTATGATTGTGTATTTGTGTGTGTATTTGAATGGTATTTTCTATGTGTATATGCATGTATGTTTGTGTGTACCAACACAGTATATTTCTCTGTTTGTATGTCATGTCTTCTCTCCGTCTGTTTGCTGCATTCTCAATATTTCAAAGGTCGCTGGCTGGGTCTTCATTACCTAGACTTGGTTCAGCTGGAGGGGCAAAGGGATGGATGTCTTTCTGCGAATGTTATATCTCCCAGATTGGCACAGTCTTCGGCTGTCAATCAACTGCTGTCCTTAACAGCACTACAGCAAAGTATGCCGCCTCCTACACACCCAATCACATCTGCCGTCACATCCCTATGAAGATAGAAGAAGAGAAAGCTTGATGTATCTTTCTTTGAGAGGAAAGGCCAATGTTAGTTTGAATGGAGCTGACACCTATTTGAATGGGTCACGGCTGTGTTGATTGTATGGCTTCTACCGGGAGACTTTGAAGGTTTTTATTGAAACAGTCAAAGCGAGATATTGAGTGGAGCCACCGACACTGCGCAGACAGTGATTGCACTCATTTCACCTGTCAGGGGCATTATAGTGTGTGTGTGTTAGAGGTGGTTGCAGCAGTCTCACTTAGACAGCTATGAGTGACAATGGCAATGTGCGCTTGCAGACAGGCCTAGGGCAGATAGAGACAGAAGGACAGGCAGAGGGACAAAGGGCAAGAGAGAGAGAGAAAACAGCAAAGGGTAAATTCAGCACCATGGACAGCGACCATCAGCCATCTCTCCAGGCAGCAGTTGTTTACTTTTATCTGCTGGAGATGAATCACTTACAGCCAGCAAAGCCAGCACTGGGTAAGCACACTGGTCACTATAACGGGGATTTTGGTCAGAAGTCCCCATTCTCTGGTGATACCTGTTTTTCCTAAAATGCCCCTTCAATTAGTCACCGTTACTGCACTGCTGGCATTCTTCTAAAAATCGCGACTATTACCACAATTGAATGCCTTTTACACCTTTGCCACCATGTCAGAGACACCTAGATTAACAGCAACCATTGAATAATTTTAAATGTCACATGAAAATCAATTTCACATGGCTAATGCACTCTGTTTCCAAGGGCGAGGATCACGTATAAACACCTCAGCTAGAGCCATCCGGCTGCAGCCTTACTGAAGTTCCTCTCTTTCTAGCTAATATAAATAGATAATCCAATGCAACACTGACTACTTTTACAGTTAATTCGGCAGATAATCCAATTGCAGGCTGCATGTGATAGTAGTTAGTGGACTGTGGATGTCACTCTCTAAGAATATTTGCACTAGATTTATGTGGCTGCTTCACTATTAGAGGATTTTTCTAATAACTGTCGCCTGCTCAGCTATAGGTATTGTGTTCCCATGGTGCACTGAGGGCGCGGAAAGCTCCAGGCTTTACACATGTGGAATGGATAGATCAGCTTCAGGTGAGGTCCATTCCACTCCTGCACCTCCCTCCTCTCCCGCCCCATGCGTGACATAGCTTACTGCTGACCAAAAGCTATTTTCCATGGCTCTAGGTTGCATAGTATAGGCTTGGAGAGAGTGCTACACTCTGTTTTGCTTTTGCTTTCCCAACATTTAATCCATAACACCACTCAGCTTTTAAGCAGAGCTTTCAAATTTGACCTTGACTTAAATCCATCAAGCTGACATTTCTGGTGGAAGCAGGGGGCCCGATGGCAGCCTCAAAAAGCCAATGATCAGCTCTCCCCTGTACTGGGTTTTTGCTCACAGAGGCCATGATTCTCTCTGCTGGGAGCATTCTAATTACAAGCTAGTTCCATTTGCACCCTCCCAACACCTATAAAAAAAGGTATGGAACCCGTGAAAGCCAGCGAGAAGTAATTATCATAAGAGTGTGTGGAGCAGAGCTCCATGCAGAGGAGATTATAGTGCTCTCTCTCTCTTTCTCTCTCTCTCTCCATCTCTCCCTCTCTCCCTCTCTCCCTTCCTCTCTACCCCTGTTTGTGAAGCACTTTTAACCTACAATCCAAACAGCTTTGACAGGGATTATGGAGTTTTGATGAGAGACAGAGAGAGACAGGGAGAAAGTGAGTTTGGGGTAATGAAGCAGCAATGTCAGGGAATGATTTATGAACGACTCTCTCTCCTTCACTCTGTCTTCACCGAGATGTAGTCGGTCCAAATATCACATTTCAGACAATTCAATTCCAGCCACGCACAAAGTGATCAGTGTAGCATTTCAAGAAATTGTATAGCATTGTTTGTTTAATGTAGTATTCCAAACGATCCAATGAGATGTCAGCAATATTTCCACATAACTGCAGAAATATATACTGTACATTTAGGCCACTTTGAGGGAGGTGGTAAAGCTCAGCAAAGAAGCACGTATTAGAATCCAGATTTTTTTTTTTTTTGTTTTCCTCCCTGTGGTAGAGCGTGGGAAAAGTGTTGTATAGTGTTTATGATTTCAGACAGATGAATCACACAAAAACCAGACCCAGGGTTGCATAGTGGGTCTTGCTTTGCATCACAAAATCATCAAAACATTAATTTACTCTTCCAAAAATATCAGAAACACTGTACATCAAACATTAGCTATAACCAGATCAAATAAATGTCATGGTTCATCTTGGCATTAACATTAAAGGCAGAGTGTAGGTTGTTTTGTTTGTGATGACAACCGCTGATGCAAGATTTTGACGCTCCGCGAGCTGCTTTCTGTCAGATTGCACACCTCGCCATTCCCCTTCCCACATGTTTGCATCAACCTTTGGGTGTTAATTCGTCATGTTTACATCGGAGGCATTTAGCTGACATTCCAGAGTGACTTATGATGAGTAAGCAGGTAGGAGTTCAGTGTCTCGCTCAAGGACAGATCATCAGGAACAGGACACATGGCTGCTGATTGGTTACTGCGTGGCTGGAGCCTGTTATGTTTTGGCTAGTGCACTGTTTCTCATCCTGTTGCTCACCCAGGACATGACGCATAACTTACCAGAATATATTACAGATGATTGTTTTGTTGATTTTTTTCATAGGGAACAGAGGCTGACAACAATACTAACAACAACAACAAAGCTGATCATATGGGATATTCATAATTACCATATTCATGATTTTGAATCACATTTTGTGCCATCACAACTTATTTCTTGAGGATCTATTAATGAGAAGACTTTCCTTCTTCATGTGGCGATTCTGGCTTGTGTACAATCAGTGTGCTGCACAGTGCGGATGGTGACATATTGTAGCTTTCCATTTGTCTTCATTGGCCACCACCCTGCAAAGCAATCACAACACCCCATCTCATCTAGGACCATGAAGGATGGCTATGACTGGTGGGGGGCTAGTGTTTGTCTTCGTGTATGGATGATGTGTTACATTCCTGGCAGCCCTTTGATGTTCCTTATGTCTACCAATCAAAATGGATCGCCCCATTTGACTATTTATTGTTATGACTGAGCAACGGTGACAGGGCACTGAAGCTACATGTTTCTGCTGGGCCCTGAATGATAGACTATAACCGTATGTCTTTTAAAGTGTCTTTCCTTATTCATACAGTCCTTGGAAGCTGCTGTATTGTTCTGTGGGAGGGAACCAGCCTGCTTCCGACCGGTGCCTTGATCATCACAAATGCTCGTCAACAGACATTTGTTGTGGAGGCGCCGCTTTGTATGCAGGATGAAACCTCAGTGGTAATCAGCAAGAGCAAACTTAACCAAGCTTTTAATTGTTGTTTGTGTAACTGTCTGATCCCATTTAAATCACATTGCAGGGTCTGCACAAAATAAAGGGGCATAAGTGGCATAATAAGGGATTTTATATCCTCTCAAAATGACATTGTAGATTCTTATTAGAATGTAGTTAGAAAAGCAATTGAGATATAATCCGGTTGGCTAAATTTACTGCAAATCTTTACTTGATAAATCTTCAAACTGCTACAGAGCAACTCCACAGCCATTAAACGCTTTTCCCTGATTCTGAATCTCCCACTGAGGTGCTCTTGTGTAACACGCTTAACCCCCAACTCTGGGAGTGCAGCAGCTCGGTGGCTACCAGTAGACTGTGGATGTACCAGGCAACTCCCAGGTTGGAATGTGTGTTACTGTATGAGAAACATGCTGGCTGTTGCTGAGAAAGGGAATGGATGCTCACTAAATCTTTCCTGGATACAGAAAAGTAAAAAAAAATAGCATTAAACCATTTCAGTTTATACTTGTGCATCCTCCTTAAAGGAAAATTCCAGCCTAAAACACACACTATTTAAAATCTTGGACCGGCAATTTGCATTGCATTTCTGGTGCCATTTGGTGGTTTGATGATCTATTTTTGTTATTCCATTACTAACTGGCCAAAAGTTAATCCAGTTGCATCACTGGACGATTTTCTAGGCTCAATTACAATAGTGTTAAATAGGGGGAAAAAA
>OMKZ01033856.1:0-15817 GCA_900302535.1 Neoniphon sammara | reverse complement strand
CAGGAGAGGAAAGTGCCTGGTGATGTTTTGGCTGGAAATCATAGCAAACGCTCTTTTGAAATCAAACGGGGGAAAGCGAGGGAGCTTTCAAACATTCTCGGAGATGCTTTTTCCCTCGAATCCGCACAGGAATGCACACACACACACACAGACACGTGCACTCACACACTGGCACGCATGCACACACACACACACACACACACACACACACACACACACACTGCGAACATGCATACACCAGTCTCCCTCTCCCTCTAACTTTTATCAGCTCCCTCATCTGACTTGCTGAGGGATTTTGCTGTTTTATCTCCTTCCTCTCGTCTTTCTCTCCATCCCAGACTCTCCTGGGTAAAAGGTAGCTATAATGCTTACAGCTAATCACAACTGACCACAATCACATAATCTCAGTATCATATTCTCATCCACAGGAACCTGAGGTCAGCAGCAACAGCACTAACAACACTGAGGATACATCACATCTGACCTAGCCTTTGATTCGGGCCGTCTACTACTTAGTCTTGGGTTACATCAGGCTGAAACATGCTGCCATTTCAGGTTGCCTGCCCCCTGTAGTGATGACAACCAGGGGCATCTTAGAGAAGTGGAGGATTCAGGCTTGGCTGAGCTAAAACGCCGCCTGGTTAGTGCCCAGCCTGCTAAGGAGCCCTGATAACAATCAATGGAGGATCAATAAAAATCAATGGGAGCTAATGGCAAAGGGCTTTTTCCTCTAAAAGGTCAGTTAGTGGCGAGGTTTGCGGGTCGCTATCAGACCATCAGCGGCATCACTGGACCATTAACCCCCGCAGGGTCTCCCAGGAGACCCTGTATTGGAAAACAGATGTGTGAGTTCATCACCTGGTGATGGTGGTGCTAAGTGTGTGTGTGTGTGTTTGTGTGTGGAGGAAGAGGGGGTTGTACAAGACAAATACACATTGAGAAGCGGCTAAATATGGTATGCGATGGTGAGATACAGAGGAGGGAAAAGGAGGGATGGGACAGCGGAAAGTTACCACAAAGAAAAATAAAGGAAGGAGTTAATCATTGCCAGTAGTTTGCAGCTTCATGGTGAAAGAAAAATGTGGATGAGCAAGGTACAAACACTGCCAGGAGAGGCAGTTAATTTCCCACTGGGATAGCTCCTGCTAAGATGTATATACATACTTTAAGATGCTTTGGAGAAAAGTCGCATCATTTAGATTAGTGGCTGGTTACATCAGGGTAAAAAATGAGCAGGGATTTAGCGTGAAAATACTCTTGAAAGTTCATAAATTGACCAGGAAATAAGAAATGTGGGGTAAAATGCCCCCTTTTTTGCATTTCACCCTGTTCATAACTTTTTTACTGTCAACTATACATATGTAAATGTGATTCGTGCCACTGTAGGCGATTTGTGGGAGCTTATGATCGGGCGATTCTTCCCAGCAGCGAAAAATTGAAGCTGTTTTTGATCAGAAAACAACCGAGGCCTGAAACAGTAGTAAATGTTGGCACCAGGCAGCTGGCAAGTTCCCCAACACAAACCACTGTGTCAACAAAACTAAAACAGCCAGTATCATCCTCAGCCATCAATGGACTTGGGACAGAGTGCATCATCCTCTTATGGAAGACCTGCTGCCAGTTTCCAGCAGTGGGGAAGAAGGATATTATTCAGACCAAATTGAGGGTTTATTTGCCAATTTGCAATGCCAGTGCATTATTTCATAGTTCAAAATAACACGGCCCCTGAAACGGGATCAAATGCCCTTAAAAATCAGATCAAGGGGGCAAAAAATGCCCACAGAAAAGAAGAAGGGAATTTATTAACGTCTACTGAACACAAACATGCAAGATGCCGCGGCTTCTCCAGACGCTGCAGCAAACACAATCCCTTCCCGTGAACTTGAACCGTCTCCTTTTATGTCCTTATCGCCACGGTGACAGAGTGGTTCTCTATAACCCAAAGACCAACTGCTGCCCCGCATCCCTCCAGGTCACCGCCAGCCCTTGAATCTAATAGGCCGGCTTAAAGGTTGACTTCATTAGTGAAACAAGGATCTGACAGCTCTAAGACAGACGCTGTGTTTGTGTCAGTGCTCTGTGTGTGTGTCTATGTGTGTGTGAGTGTGTGTGTGTGTGTGTGTGTGTGTGTGTACTCAACCTGTGGTGTGTACCTTCCCTTCAACACCTGGCTGGTTGTGTGTAGTCAAGGTGTGAAGGTGCTTAATCCTGCTCTTCACAACCGGCAGAGTCACTGTTTGATCCTCGCCTCTGAGCAAACATCAAGGAGAGGGGTCTGCAAATAAACATGAAAGCACGAGTGTGCACACACACACGCACGCACTCACTCACACACACACACACACACACACACATACCTGCAGACGCATGCAAGTACACACAAAACCGTGCACATACCACACATACGTACACATGCCCAGCACAGACACATATGGACACGCACACATACATATACACACATGCACACACAGGAGCACACTTGTCCTCCAGCAATGTAAGCAGAAGCACTAAGGGATTTTCGGTCTCATCTTAACTCAAATTCCTCTTTGAAAGGGACAGCTGCCGATTTTTGCAGTGCGGGGTGAAGTTGCCCTTGAGCCCTGTTCACAAATCAGTTTGTTGACACAAAAACGGTGTTGACTCAGTCCCTTTTCAAATTCAACGGTTAGTGTTGGTTAAGGTTAGTGTTAAGGTTACGTCTGGCAAGTAAAACAGTTTGGTTAAGATTAAGGTTGGTGAAGGTTAGTGTTAAGGATAAGGTAGCTGTAACAGTTTGGTTACGCTTAGGGGAACATCAAAATCTGATCTGGGATCAGTGTCAACAATCGGCTTCACCTGGGAATGATAAAGTGTTACACTATCACACACAGACTGCCGTCCATGTAACTTGTCACCAAATTATCAAACTTTCTTCTGTACTGAAAATTACTAGTCTGAGCGAAATGTGTTTTACATTATAAAATATTTAATTGTAGTAAAAGAAAAATCATAAAAACAGAGTCAGGACCATTCCAGGATTATTCCGATCACAATCCAAAATGTTGTTCACAAGGGGCCGTTGCATTGAAACTTTGTCAAATCTTTAAAAAATACAAATAAAATGTGAAGCAACAGACCATGATACACAGAAACATGAATATGTGCTCACTCGTGCACACAGTGACTGTGCACACAAGTTTTACAGCACAAATAAAACACCAATACAGCACTGAAACAAATTTCCATCGCCACTTTTTGTGCAGTCCACACTGCTGGACTGCGATGCTCACCACTCAGACAGATTAGAGCCAGCTGGAGATTACAGGTACTGTATGCAAACACAGACATGGATTTATATTCTGGTATGATGAAACGCTGCAGTGAATACAAATGATCCAAATATATCAGGGGTCATTCAGATGTGTGCGGAGTGAGGAGTTTGGTATGTTAACATACACGCCACCAACTGTATACACACACAGGCATTTTGTGATATATGTGGATTTAAAGAGACAATTCAGTCGATATTTATCAGCGCGCACACACACAAACACACACACACGCTGTTTTATCATATAAGTTGATCTAAAGGACCTGTTCAGTCAATGTTTATCACACACATGCATTTTCACTGGCATTTTTATCCGCACATTCCCGTCCAATCAATCCTCCAAAGCAGCAGTGCGTGTTTATATTCCACTGAACTGAATTTACACTAGGGGGTAGCTTTGTTTTAACTTGCTGGTTATTTGGGCGAGCATATTGTTATAATGAACCCATTTGTACGGGGCTGGGAAAGTGGACAGATGCGAGGCTGATTGGATCCAGGCGCGCTGAACTGATTGCAACGATAAAACGGGTCAATCTATGACGATGCCGAGGTTCAAACATAATTCATGGAGTTTTAATAAAGAATCCCTGATGAGGTACACGCTTACAATGCGCTGGGAGTCGTTCTTGTGTGTGAGGAAAGGGAACTTGGAATTACTCCAGGACGACATGAGCTCATTAAGTGTGAATTACTCCACTCCACTTAAAATGACTTGTACAGCCTATTGGGCATGTTATGTCTCGTACTGTGTGTCCATGTATGTGTCAACAAGACTTTGCACCATTTTCAGCAAGAAAACATCCTGTGCATTTATTGATGTTGGCAGTTAAAGAGGTTGTAGTTTCACTGAGAAGAGATATTAATAATGTATCTTTATGAATATTATAATCAATGTAACGCAACAATTTCAGCCACAACTGTCTCAAAATTACAGTGGCACCTATTTCATTCATTTATCTAAATGCACCAATGATGTACTATCCGATGACACTCCTCACAATGAAGATTATTTAAAAAAATATGCCTGCACGTCTGAAATATCTTCTAATTCACTGACATAATTTACCCCCCCAAAAAATGTAACCTGAGTGGGACATTTCATTGACCCGAGTGTTATTTGAGCTTTTTGTGACTGTAAAATTAAATCCAATCCCAGTTTATTGTGGAATTAAATGGACTCATCGCCCAACGCTGAGATTGGGATTATTGCAAAAGTGTTACAAAAACATACCAGAAACTCTCCGATGCATCCCGTCTTTAGTCTTTAGAGAGGCTAAGCTACCTGCACTGTAAACACAAACACAGAGGTATCAGGTGGATGAGAAGGGAAACCGAACATGAGATAGTAAGAGCCGATTCAAGTGATAATGTTAATCCTCTTATCTCACTGGCCAGGAGTTAAAGGTTCCCGTCATTCTCTGCATTATGGGGTTTTTAACAAGTGGTTTTTTAAAGCAAATTAAAGGGGCAATAAGTAAGCTTTTTAGTGCCTCATAGTGCAAAATCACAAAAGTTTATACGTGGGGTTTACAGGGTTGTTGGTGATGCAGTCTTTGTTAGGTGCTGAGATTTCTGTTTTTCGAACATATTTTCTGGCCCACACTGTTTTTTGGGAAAAAACCTCCCTATCCTGTGTTGTTTTAAGACACACTCTACGTTGGTGCAATTTCCACTGCCCACCAGTAGAGGTCAGTGAAGGTAATCGATTACTTAATGTATATTTAAGCAGGAAACACTGTTGGAGTTTTGAAGTAATAGCGCAAGACGTTACCAGTTTCAGCTATTTTATGATACAAAGAAGACCGTGGACACTGTTATTTGCAATGTCATTTGATCTGCAAATGATATTGTTTTGGGTAACTAAAATACATCCAAGGAGGATGAAAGTATGGGTGCCCTTTATAAACCTGAAGGTGTAATGCCCCTTGATTCCTCCCTGTGCACTCTGCCACCCACAACTACCACCAGCACAAACAATTTTATCTACCGCTGCACAAACCAATGCCAAAACACTTTACCTCCTTGAGAACAAATGCACAAACAGCTGTGGGCCTTCCTTCATGTCCCTGCACCCATCACCACAGCCCTGACCTTAGCGGTGAAAAGCGCTTGTCCTTTTTGAAGGCCAAGGCAAATAAACGAAGTTGTTGGAACTCAAACTGAGGGGAACAGAGAGAGAGAGAGAAAGAGAGAGCGAGAGAGCGAGCGAGTGATCGAGCACAAAAACAAGCCCTTGGGTGTACAGAGAGAGGGGGAGAAAGACAGAGAGAGAGAGAGAAAGAGAGAGAGAGAGAGAAACAATGGCGCAAAGGTTTCCGTCACGGAAGGCTTGAAGGGGAGGAAGAGGCCAGTCGGTCAGGTCAGGTTGGCTCTGTTATCATAACAGCAGCTAAAGCAGCGCTAATGTGGGAAACAAAATGGAGCTGTGAATAGTAGCATGTGGACGCTTGCAGTTCAATACTGGTTGGAGGACTGTGCAGTGGCTAAAACAGCTAATAAAGGCAATTGAATAACGTGAATGAAAACAAAGAAGTTTGGTAGCTAAATGATCAGGATAACTAAATAGCTTTAACATTCAATGATGTTGTCATTTTGCTGAATAAAACCATGGTAGTGGGAACACATCCAGCCAGAAAAAGTTTTCTGGTATTCCTACTTCATGCTAATGAGTTGATGACAATATAAAATAGCAAGAAGATGTTATGACACTTTGTGACTAAGTTACCAAAATGCTAATATTACTCTGACATGTTACTACAATGCATATCAGTGTAGTTTGACAAAGAAACTAGAGAAATAACTAAAGAAATAATCAAAATGACTTCCAATAGTCATGGATTCAGTAGAAGTAGTGCTGGTCCAGTGAGCAGTTGATCCTTTTGTTTTAACATGAAGGCCAATTAAAAGCCATAATCAGAAGCAGACAGTTTTCTAAATTGAACTGACTTAGCTAAATGTGTTAATACCTCCATGTTTGACTGCGCATTTGCACAGGGAATTGGGCTTGGATCACAAAAACCCACTGTAGCTCTCAAGCATTAAGTACATGCACCGGCGAGGCATATTTTACTGTGCACAGTAAAATATGCTAAGACCACATAACGACAGGTGTGAGTAACCCTTATTGAAAGGCTGCATCACAGTGGCAAATGTTAATCCACATAAGTAATGCTGTTACATGTGCACGAGCTATCCTTCACTGCTGCATCTGAAACCATATCAATAACTGCTCTGGCTGTGTTGATAACGGCTCAGCGGGGGGATAATTCATGATCAGCTGAACTAATTGATGCACAGCACAAGATTTAAGAAATTGATGCCCAGTGCAGGGCTCATGAACCGAGGCAGAGGTGTTAAAACCCGGGCAGGGCACTGACTTTTTCAACCACTGGCCTCTCGGGCTGGTCACTTCCAGAAAAATCACTTTTCCCACTTAAACAGCCAATTGGCTTTGTAGAATTGGACATAACTTTGACACAATGGTTGCCTGCCCAAGCGGCAGTGAACAGACCTACCAGCTGGTTAACTCAGTGATGGACAGTGTTCACCCAGGCCTGTTACCATCAGGAGGAACAATACAGCCCAGCGTCTCCCTAATCATTTTTTCCAGCCTTAGCGGTTGGGTCTAATTTTGGTTTCGAGTCCCTGTCCATCCCACATTCATCTCTGGTCACAGTTTTGGTTCGGGCACTGATTGCTGCACAACAACTGCTCTTCGTGGATACATTATCCTGATAAAAACAGAAATTCTACATCCATATCGTGGTTAAACTGCTCAATCCTTTCCTCCGTTTTTTTCCTATTCATTTTTTTTTTCACTTTTTTTTTTCACCCACTGCTGGAAAATGAATTTAGTTCTGCGGATGCAAAATATTAGTAACGCTCTACTAATACAGAGTTGCAGCCTCTTGTGCAAAACCCATGTCTCAGTTGTCTCAAGGAATAAAAATCCTTCTCTTCCCTTCATAACTGAGAAGTGAAATCAATAAGGGATCATAGCTTCTACCTGGATTCACCTGGTCAGTGTATTTCATAGAGAGACCAGCATGGCTGCAGGATTTTGTACATTTGGTATGTGCGTCTGTTTTTTTTTTTATTTTGCTTTATGCATGATTATGTCTTTTCCTCCTCTTTGCCACACCACAACCATATCATCAGACATGTTTGAGTGAGCACAATTGTAAAATTGTGTATTTTTGAGTGTGTATGCGGCTGCCCGGGGCCACTGTACTCTTGTTATCCCTGTCATCTGGATCAGTCTGTTTACACGTGGTAACAGGAGGAGAAATCCCTGGCTATCGATCGACTTCCCAGAGCTCCGGCTTGCAGAAACACACTTATCGATTCACAGACCATCAGAAGTCTCTCTTTCTTTCTATTTCTCTCCATGTCTCCCAATTTGTTCCTCTCCTTCTTACATTCCCATACTCTACCACAATCTCTCTCCCTCCCTAACTCTCGCTCTCAGCTCTTTTACTCCCTCGTTGCCCCCTGCATCTCTCAATCTCTCTCTCTCTCTCTCTCTTTCCTGCAGTCAGTCTTCCCCTTTACCTCTCTGGTGTTCCATCTCCTTTCTCTCTAATTCCCTCTCTGTTTCAATCTGCTGAGTCTTAACCAGAAAAAAAAAAAACATGATTAACCTTGGGAAAGTCTGAGATTGGGCGAGGTGGAGTGTGAAGTGTAAATGGGGGCTGAGACTGGGAATTAGTGACTGCCATGGCTGGGAATCGGAACAGAGGCTCTGATGCAATAGTGTGAATTTTAGGGAAGATAAAAGATCGAGTGTGAGAGAAAAAAAAAGTAAGAAAAACAAGGAAATTTCAAACATGATCAAGTATATGTTTAAGCTGGACCGAAACTGAAGCAGGAAAATGTGCAGCAAAAGGCAGCTGAATATTTTGTTGAGACTGATGTCCTCTAAGACATTGATGAGATATTACTGGTCAAAAGTTGCGAAACTTTGCATGTAACACCGTGCAACATCACTTGAATTCCACCAGTCAACTGTCAAGAGTGAAACTGCACGGCAATTCAGATCTCTCATGACTTATTGATGTTCATATTCCTTTCTGAAGTGAACATTATTTTTCAGCCTAAGTGGCTCATGGTGTAGGGCAAATTGCCTTTATCGTCAAATTGTTTGTGACACCAATCCGTTTTGCAGACAAGCGCAGAGGTGATCGCAATATCATTTTACGACAAAGAGCAGCAGGTGCCGAGGAAATAAGGACAGAGCAAAGAGTAAAGGAGAGGAGGGCAGAGTGTTGGCAGGCACGTCGACCTGACTGGTTTGGCTGTGCATGACTAGACATGAAAGAGCGAGCTCAGAGCTGCTCTGAGAGGATTATTGGCCAGGATGAACTACTGCAGACAGGGTCAAAGTCATGCAGCCGCTACAGGGCAGGCAGAGGACAGAGGAGGCAGTATATGCTAGGTATAGGCATGTATGTATGCTTCTGTTGCTGAGTGTGTGTGTGCATGTCTCTGCCTATTTGTTTATCAGTGCATGGGACATTTGCACATTGTAATTTCACATCCTCACTGCTTCACTTTTAACATATGTCCCTGACTGTATTGACTATATCTTTATAAAGGCTTCACTATTCAATATATGTATACACACAGCAATTTGATTTTCCGTTATGCTATGATTATGCACACTTAAAAGAATACTCCAATGTTTTGGGCAAAATCTCTTTTTTCTGACTTACCCAGACTGAGACAAGATGTACCATTTACACCTCTGTACGTCCACTGGTTCAGTTCCCATGATTAGCATTTCCTGTTAGCTTAGCATAAAGACTTGAAGTCTACAAGAGTCATTAGTGTAGCTTCGTCAAAGTGTAAAAATAAACTTTAAAGCAACTCTGAAGCTGTCGTATTTACACATTGTATAATGTGCATTTGAAATACATGTCTGGGAATTTAAAAAAAAAGGATGGTTTTAGGAGAAGTTAGATGGTAGGTACTATAACCGTTGAACATATGTTTTTGTTTTTTTTTTTTTTATTCCAAGACGTGTATTTCTAATACACAATACATTGTGTAAATAAGACAGCTTTGGAGTTGCTGTAAGGTTTATTTCTTCACTAAGCTAATGACTCCTGTAGACTTCAAGTCTTTATGCTAAGCTAACACGGAATGCTAACAGAACTGAACCAGTGGACATTCAGAGGTGAAAATGGTATCGAACATCTCGTCTCAGTCTGGGAAAATCGAAAAAGGTATTTTGCCCAAAATGTTGGAGTATTCCTTTAAATACACACCAGACATAAGTTTCTATCCATAGAAATGGTTATCCATATTTGAGTGAGAAATGCTTTCCTCTAGTAACCAACCAACACATCTACTTTTGTCACCAGCAAATGCTTGCATAATGCTGCAACTGTTTACATTCTATTATAGGCCTTTAGTGATTTTTATTTCCTTTTTCACTGTTTTTATTTCTTGTACTATATTATGCTTGTATGCACATTGTCTACTTCTTTTACTTTTAAACTCCGGTCCTATTTCTGTTGCGACCACCTAATTTCCCCACAAGGATCAATAAAGTTCCATCTTATTTTATTTAACTGCTTGTGCTATACGAAATTAATGTGAAACGAAAAAGTCCTGTTGTTCTATCACAGCATGAGTCTGTTGATTCCCACCAAAAAAGCAGAAAACCAGAAAAAAACAAAAAAACAAAACAAAACAAAACAAAAAACATTTTTAAGACCTCTAACACAAAACATAAGACATAACTTTGGCTTTTTGCAATGGACACTACTTTCCCATCATTTTCCGTCACACCAATTGATTCTGACCAAAAATCTATTTTACCATCTCTCACTATTTATCATCTACTGTACATTTTTTTTTTTTTTGCCTTACTTCAATTTCATGCTACCCTGTCGAGCAGTGAACCAGAGATGAAACTGGGATGTACTAAGGCAATGACCAAAGTAGCATCAAAACGAGTAGAAAGTCCTGACTTTAGATCATTTTTATTCACACGATTTTGTTCCAAATCGATTGGTATGATAAAATGGTTGGAGTTATTTGAACATGCTGTATTGGCTGTATTCAAGGTCCACTGAGGCCTTGAATTTAAGGAATCAAACTGACAAAATTTTGAAGACCTCCTTAGGACGTGCAGACAGCCTGGCATGCACCAAATGTCCACAATATGTATTTGAAGGAGGCCGTCACGCGTTTTCCCTTCATCTCTTTACTGTTTGACAAAGCTATATATCAGACAAAACTGTTACTTCCCCTCCATCTTATAGCCGTGACCATCCTTCCTGTGATGCTATTCCAGGAGTCTGAAGTCTCCACATGACGTTATAATCATGTCATCCAAATCGAAACCCCCATTTCTTTTTTAATGAGCGCTGCATGACATCGTGAAACACTTAACCGCAGCGCTCTACAAGAAAATCCACTTCGCCTATCATCAGCTATCTGGACATCAGATTTGTCTCTCTAATCAACATTCAAGGGCCTAATGGACATTCTTGGGTTTCGGCAAGACTATCAAATGAGAGTAAGGGGAGGTTTTAATCTCTCCAATTATTCTGTATCTCCTGGTAATACAATCAACCCGCACAGGCATGATGGCAAGCCTTCCATGACTGTAAATCAAAAACAAATGCCTGAGAATCGTGTATTGTCTGCTGCCCCGCACCCTCAGCTCTTCGCTGAACCGCTCGAGGAGAAACAGAGCGAGAGAGGAAGCTGAGGAGCAGGAGAGAGAGAGATAGAGCAGAAAAATCCCTCAGCGAGTCAGATGAGGGAGCCGATAAAAAGTTTTTTTGGAACGGAATTCCACACCACCATGAAATAGGATTTTCTGCCCCAAATCAAGAAACGCTGGAGCTCCGATCACGATTTTTCTCCCCCCCATCCCCCTCCTTTCTTTCCTTTAATCTAATTTGAAAGTTTTAATGGGAGTAAGGAAACGATTTGGGGTTGCTGGATCTCGCTCGTCTCTCATTGCCCGAATGCTCATGGATGTAACTGTGATCCTGCATTTATGAAAAGTGCTTTCTTAGCTGGCTCCTCTGTTGGTAAAACAGCGGTTTTGGATGTAAGGCTGAGAGGTGGGCCTCTACTGGCACTACCGTCAGGCCAAACCATTCGCTCTTTACACCCCATCTACTGACTCACCTCACATCGGAGCCAGAACCGCAGAGACACTTAGAAGAAATGTGCGCAAAGGAGAGAAAATTTGAACACAAGGGTGTAGAGGGATGGAAAGGAGATGAAAATGGTTGGAGGAGGGGGAAAAGTGGACTGGCAACAAGTCAGATTACAGTTCGAACGCAGGGTTACTGCTCTGTTTGTGCCTCTCCAGGTTCCCCCTTCCCTCTTCCTGGAAATCAGATCCTCTCTGTATCACCCTCTCAAAGCTGCAGCTCACATTTTTTGCCTCCGGATTCAGCTGGATTCAGTCTGCAAGGCCAGAAAATAAATCAAGCCATCCCTCCTCCCTTTTTCTTTTCTCTCCCTCTCCTCCTCTCTCTTTCTCTCTCTCTCTCTCTGTCCTTCAATCCCTCCATCTTTGCAGCCGTGTCCCTGTAACCTTCTGCTGGCGCCGCTTCAAAGTCAGGAATGGCAACATAAACCACGATTATGGGAAGACGGATCCTGACAGGGCCAGCCGCAAAGATCGGGAGAGAATGGGAGATGGGGAGAGAAAACAAGGTACAGAAATCCCAAAGTAAGGAATAGAGAGAAAGGGAGAGGCTGTTGGCATCAAGGGAGACGAAATGAGCAAGAAAAGAGTCAAGATCTGCTGAGAAACAGAAAAAACAGACATAAATGGTCATTGACAACACAAGAAATAAGGGGAGAAAAATAGGATCAAAGTGAGTGAAAACAGAATTGGAGAGATGAACATACAAGTTGTCAGAGGGAGGAAGAAAAGTTGTAAGCAGAAGAAATGAGAAAGAATTAAGTGAAAGAGAAATAAATGAAAAGAGAGACTGCATGGTGAGTTATCAGTGAGAAGAAAAGGCTGAAACTGAAGAACAAAGCGGAGAAAATAGGCAAAAATGTACAGATGGACTGAAAGACAGAAAAAAGAGCCAATAAAGAGAGATAGTTATCAAGGATCAGAAAGAGGTAAAGACAAATTTGTCAGTAACAAAGACGAAGGTCTGAAACAGGGAAGAGATGGCAAAAATTGAAATAAAAAACTGACTGATGGCCAGAAAGACAAAGAAAACTGTTTAAGAGAGAGAGAGAGAGAGAGAGAGAGAGAGAGTGCAAAGTGAGTTAGCCATGAGAAAAAGAAAATTTGACAAAGAGGATACAAATCTACAGAGGCAGGACAGAGAATGAGAAAACAGTGAAAGATTAATAGAGAAAGAGAAAGGCGGCTAGGAGAGTTGGTCTGCAACAGGAAAGCAAAGCAGAGAAAAAGAGATAAAGGAAGAGAGAAGGTGATAGGAGAGTGGATTAGCTGTGTGAGAAAACAACAAAAAGTGAGAAGAATGGAGAAAAGACTGAAAGAACAAATAAAGACAGAAAGAAAAAAGAAAGAAAGAAAGAAAGCAGGATGAGTTGGCCATGAGAGAGAAATGAGAAAACAAGGAGGTAAAACAATCTACAAAGAGACAGAAAGATGGACTGAGGAAACAAGAGGGAAAACAGACTGAAGCAAATAAGCTAGCAGAGTGAATTATCCATGAGAGCGAGAGAAGTTGTGTTAAAGAGGGTACAACGAAAGACAGAGAACAAGAGGTACCAGAGAATAAAAAAGAAAAAGAGCGATAGCGAGGTTGGTTATCCATGTCTGCCCGCGGCGGGGGTAATTCACTGGTAACCGTGGCGACGGCAGCCGAGCTCCAGGTGATGCTAATTGCTCCCATCCGTCTTCCTTAGCGCCGGCGCTAAAGCACGTTAGCTAGGGCCTTGGAGCAAATCACACAGATAGAGTACAGGTAGATAAATAAATAAATGTACCGCGTGTATTAGAGGATAAATCTTCCTCTTCTCCTGGGCATCGAGGTGGCGATGCCGAAGCCTCAACCGCAGCTCTGGCCCGGCTTTACAACCCTGCCGTTTGTCATCCTGTGTCGACCGCTGTCGCGGGAAAAAGGACTAGCGAATGGACTCTCTGTAGAAGTACCAGGGTAAAAAAAAAAAAAAAAGAAAGAAAGAAATGAATAGAAAGATAGAAAGAAACAAAAAATGCATAAGACTTTGACTGGAAATAATTGGAGCGAAATATATGATCTTGAATACTAGCTCCATCAGATTTCAGTGGCCAAGACTGTTGTTCAGTCGACGATGAAGAGTGTTTTCTATGAACACATAAAAAGAGAAATAAAAGACCATGGATGATGTTGCTGCAAAACAACCACCTTTATGTGCATGCAGCATCAGAGAAGTGCTTTTATAGCAGTACGCTGGTGTAGAAAGATCAATGAGTAATACTTTTCACTAAGGGAACATGAGTTATCATTAATTAATGCATGACTCATCATGAATTAATGCATGATTTAAGGCCGCACTAGGCAAAGTTTTTATGTAAAAATACAACCCTCTTATCAGCTTAAATTACAAAGTGGAGCTGCAACAGAGCAGAGCATCCCACCCCCACTAATTGAGACTCTAAAGATTCGCCCATTGAGCCCAACTTTTCATAACCTCTACACTGTTTTACCTCTTCATCAGGACACAGAGAACTGCTCCTTTTTTCGTGCCATTTCATCAGGGATGGATTTTAAGTGAAAAATAAAAATGACCAAAATTAGAGGTCCTGCGTTTTCACATGACAGCTGTATTTTCTATTCCTATTCCTGATGAGGCGATCCACAATCCAGGTAGACACTTGTTGCCTTTTGCCATTCGCTTCTGCGCCTCCACAGTCAAGATTTGACCCATCGATGTAGTGCGTTGTACTATAATATGTATACATGTTATATATCTCACCTACACACACATGCAAATATGAACTGCAGAGTGTGGACTGATCAATTATCACAAATTGATGCATTAAATTATGCAATTAATTCATGATAATACATTTCCCCTCAACGTGTTAGCCATCAAGGTACAGATCTGCAAACACAAATGAAATGTTTTGCATCTTAAAAGTTTGTGCCCACTTGCACAAAAGCTTGTAGATAACTTTTATACCGTAAGCTCTCTTTGGGTTCACCTTCCAGCTTTCTTGTTGATAACACTGAGATTCACCAGGCTAGCAGCTTATTGAATGCATTTTCCCATTAGCTAGCTTGCAGCCAGTCTGTTTCTAGTACACAATGATTATAGTTTGGAAGAAGTATGTATGACATGTTTGTGTCACAGAAATGTACACTTTCATGAAATTTCTGCATCTGTCCATGAAGCTATCCAACTCTGTATTTACTCCTAACAGTTAGAGCAAAGTAGTCTTTCATACTGTAACACACAAAGTCTACCAGTGACATCCTCTCCATAGGTATTCTCTTTCAAAGTCATTAAGTGAAAACCTTCGAACTCCTATTTGGGTGATGCTCATGTTCCAACTTAAGGTGAACTTAAGGTGAAGGATGACATGGTTTTCTTTGGGTTGAAATAGTTCCATAACCATTGGACGTATGACACTCTTTTAAAACCTGTTGGATAAACTCAAAAATGCTTTGTGGTCAAGCTAAACTATGGCCGTGGCTCTCAGTTCTTGTAAAAGCTGACATTTTGGAACCATAAGGTTTTCAGCTGACAGCGGTGATAAGTTGATGTGTACACACCAGCTGTACTTCACCTCTCCAACAAGAGCACGAGGTCCATCCCCGTCCTGGACTCTCACGAAGACTATATTGATGGGCCCTCTCTACCAAAACATTAACTCTCATTACTACTGCACTGAACCGTCTGGCATTTACAATGACAAATTTCTCTCACCACAGCCCAACAAGACCTGAAATAAAATCTTTGTACCCCACACATATATCATCAGTGCCAAACCAACCTGCAGCTATTGGAGGAGTTTACCACTTTGTGGTCAAAAGGAGGAGAACGTAACATGAATAAACACACATATTAATTTTGGAGGGGGAAAATGTTACCTGATGTTCATTACTTGAAATGCAACTCCATAAATCTGTGAATTTTATTTTCTAGCCAGCAACCACTTTATTAGAATGGGTGTCCAATTTTTCAAATGGTTAATATATTTAATTTGGAACAATACTCAAACCCAAACAGTAAAAGCCTCTTTCCTGTGTAGATCTTAAGTGTTTTACATTGTACGGGTGTGCTGCGATCATTACAATTTGACTGATGTTTCCATGTGATAAAGGAAAAGAGGAGAGCAGGGAAGAAGAGAAGAGCAGGACCTGGGAAAAAATAAGTTTTTTTGTGATCCTTCCTTTTGTGTATGAAGTTCCACTTCAGACAGTCTGTGGACAAACTGAATTGTCCTCCCACAGAAAAGCTCCAGAACCTACTTCATGTTGATTGATGTCGCTTAGGTATGTGAAGGAGGAAGAGCTCAATTAATGTGTGTGTGTAGGAAGGTGGGGGTGGGGTGGGTTG
>OMKZ01033855.1:0-13469 GCA_900302535.1 Neoniphon sammara | reverse complement strand
TATGTGTACACTTCATTTTATATGTTATAATGTCATCTTACTTGGATGAATTTTGCAGATAAAGCAGATTCTGTGTAACAAATGACACGGTCAACAGACGGCAAGACACATGCAAACACACATGGACAGACAGAGAAATATTTACATATGCATCAACTAATTGAGCTCTTTTGATATAAACAGCAGAGCATCCAAGCAGTTCAGCACCTCACATGGCCCCCTGCCAGTGAGGCTGTGTTTGGCTGCATATGTGTGCTCACTCCTGGCCTGAGGTCCTGAATATGCTTTCCTCTGTCTACTTTGGATAGAAACCCATGTAGAAGACCATTTCCACCATGAATTGTTTAGTTCTCGGGGTTTAAAATGATTACACATTGTAAAGTGGAATGAATTTCCAATCACTGGTGTACCCAAGATGATGGTGTGCCATTAAGCTACGCAGACAGAACCAATTTCACTCTCACTAATGCATTTCATACATTAACATAATATTCCAGTTGCTTTAATTTCTTGAATGCACTGGAGGTAAAAGTAATTGTATTAGCATATGATCATGCTAAATAGGCTGCGTTACTCTTATTTTTCCTCCGCTAGCATTTCCACAGAGGATTTGGACATGTACTATAAGCTCACTAATGTTTTGCTCTTCTCATGTAGGCTACATGTAATGTGGCAGCACATTAGGTTTGGCATGCTTTTCCATGGTTGCCTTAGGGCTATGGCTACACTAGTCTTTTTAATGTAATAATGTAGTCTTTATAAGACTGACTTTAATGGTGATAATCCCTGATTTCAGCAGATACAAAAAAATGCAAAACCGACTCACTGAAGATTAAAGATATAGCATCTTTTTCATGCTAACACAACACATAACACAAAGCTCATATTGGCTTGCTCTTCTGACTATTTCTAAATATGTCTGTAGGTTTCAAATTTGCGAATTTGCACTGTGCATGGCTTGAGTATTTAGGAAATTGCTTGGTGTGCAGATGAATACTGCCCGCAACTCACATGATCAGATTTTCAGTTGGAAATAACATGTGTACAGACATGACTTCTAATATGTGATGGGTCATGCAGATATGTGGAAATACATGCACAAGTCATGTATGACTGCAGAACACATTGTACCAAGCAAGGTAGATGCACTGAGTAGCTCATAGCATAGGAACAGTTTAGAGCTGTGCACCAAAACTTCAGCATTGGTTGTATGAGGCCAGGGTTGTTCATAGGTAGTAAGGCCCTTTTCCCAACTTATGCTAACTCTAAGTTTTGTATGGATAAAGTTGTAGTTGAAGCTCCAAAATAGATATAATTCATTGCTCCTTTGAATTACAATAAGATTTCATTTTACCATATTTACCATGGAGCTGAAAAGTTTCCATACGATATAGGTAGATGCCTTTCATTATGCTTTACCCTGCTCCCAAAATTCTGACCTCGTTACACGTAACTTTATCACCTTCAGCCCCCTTTTCCCCTTTTTCAATCAATCCTTAACATCCATCTCTGCGTCTAAATTAAGCAACAAAACAAACACTGTATCCCAGGGCAAGAGACAGCTCCAATGATGCAATGTCGGAAGTGAAACGAGACGGCAAAAGCATTTGACAGCCTTTGTCACTGTTAGTAGACACCTCTCTGGTTGTCAGACACTCAGTGCCTTTGTAGTTCAGGAGTTGAACTTCAGACGTGTGCGACTCCTGAATGCTGTCAGGTTGTTTTTTAAAGCCCACTCATTAAACTTGTTCCACCCAGACAGATAGGCTCTAACAGAAAGCAGAGAAGGTAGATATTTTCTTTGTCGTTGTTTCTTTTCAAACTGGGGTGGAAACAATGGCTCCTTTGGTTAAATTGCAATGTCAAGGTGAGAGCGAGGGTAAGTGGAATAGGGGCAAAAACAGTTTTGATTTGTCAAAATGTGTTGTAGCAGGATAGGTGGTAAATGAGATTAGGTAAATGCATGACAAAAGGTGTTAAGTTCCTTTTTTCCCGAATACAAAACACTTATTTATTGGCCAACTTATTGTATGAATCTAAATGGTTGTCCACTCCTCTTGGCTTTTGACAGTTGTTCTCATAATTAAAATATTGGACTCAAAAGTGTAAAACTGATAATTGTTTAACCAATTTAACAGTGACTATGTTTCTTTAAAAAATACAGATTAAACAGGTAAAAATCACTGACTTTTCACTGGATTGAGGGAGAGACTCGCCGTCTCTGAATGTAGTTATCAAGTCCCGAACCATTTATGCTGAGTTCAGTTGCTGTTCCTCATTTGGCTGTCAGGAAGCACAGTGAAGTCTCTCACTTCCTATCACATCACGCTCTCCTGGCAAAATCTTGGTCACTGTGTTGATGAGTCATGCTTTACACAACAGCTGTACACAGGAAAACAGATCTTGTGATTTTCCATGCAAATTGGGTGGTTAATTATAATTATAGTTCATTGGAAGTGGTGCACTTGTCTGTAGTGACTATCTGTATGTATAATTGCTGTATTTTGAACAGAATAGGGATGCACAGCCTATGACGCTGAACTAATGAGTGTGATTTACATTTTAACTCAGTATTGACCCGTTTTTACCCATTAATTTGAAGAAAGTCAGGATATTATATGCACAGGCATCAAACAGACAAAAAAATTAGGCCAGGCACAATTAAATCAGAGCTGTGAAAGTGGGGAAGTTGGCACTAGCAGAAGGAAGACGGGTTCTTGTAATTAATTCAGTTCTTTTGGGTTGTCCGACAGCATGGAATTAACCAGTTTACTTGATTCAAATGGAGATGGAACAAGGTGGTGTGGACTCCTGTTTCCATAACGAGGACTCATTTGGATAGCTTACAAGTGATGGCCATGATCAGGCAGAAGACATGGAAACATTTTAACAACTTGATTTATAAACCCATATCAAGTGGTCAACAATAACACATCCATAATCTCTGTGTTGTTGGCATAACAACACAGTGATGATGTTTTGTCATATTTGTACTGACATTAATGACGCAGCATAAATAGCAGTTGTGCTGCAGCCTGTTGCTAGCCATATGTTGTGAACATCACTGTAAATCCTGTGTATAATGATCTGGTTTGGTAACTTTCTGATCTCCAATCTATCTCTTTAAGTGGACTGATCATTGCACCATGCCTTTCATTGTTCTTAAGAAATGTAGACATTCTAAAAATAATAATTAAAAAAAAAAACATTCTTATTTCATAAAATTTGTGGAAAACCATAAATGAAAATGACTCTATAAGCTTAGACCCTTTGAAAAGTCCCCTAATGAACATCTGCCAAAAAAGGAAGAGGTAAATGTCTCGCAGCAGATCTTTTTGTTAACATGTTTTCACGCAGCTCATGCAACGATGCACTGACATCCTGCACAATGACACTGAAACTCTGTCTAGCGTAGTTGCGTATGTCACTTGTCCCTGTCACTTGCTTGCCTGAATACAAATGAAAAGCTGTTCTGGCAGAATTGGATGTGAATCTGGAAATTTGAGCACTTGATGAATCCCACAACAACTGGTGCAGCCCCATCGTTCTCATGCTTAAGGCTAATAGCCCCATATGTTGCTGTGTGGACTATTACAAAGTGAAAGCTGTGTCCAAATTTTATGTCTATCTAGCGCTCAGGGTTAATGAGCTGCTGGATCAGTTATGCATGATTTTATTTGACTCTAGAGTCCACTCCAAACTCCATTTGAGTTGTACCAATGTGTTACACTTTCGGCACCACAACTTTACAACAGCTCTTGAACAGAGTCCTGCACTCCCACAGCTCATATGTTGTTATGTATGGATGGCATCATAATCTAATCTATAGCTTTAGCTAGCAGCAGAATGTAAAGGACTTCATACTTGTCCTAAAGCCAATGAAGTGGGTAGGGCTCAGCCAACCTGAACAAGTCTGCAATTACACAGAAGGGGTTATTATATCTGGTGTAGCTACCACTTTGGCTATGGACAGGTTTGCCTCCAGGTGGGCAATGCAGGAGCAATTGCAGCCTAACTGGTCAAAGCCCAAGACCCAAAAGGAGGTGAGGCAGTTTTTGTTCAGTAGCCCTGTGAATGACCTCACCCAAAATGGTGCCTCAGATGCAGTCCAGTAGACAGAACAGCCTTAATATCTTCTCCACACCAGCACACTAAATAGATACTGTTTTGGGGACTGTTTTGCCCCTGGAGGTGTGTGTTGTGTTACCATTATTATTATTACCATTGTAAATAATGTGCATTCATGTACTGTTCATTAACCGATAGCTGTTGTAATGGGAGGCTAAGTACAGCACCATGGACTAGGAATGTGCTGGCATCAAGTGAGCGGTTGTTTCCCCACTGCTCCAATCATGCAAGAGAGATCCAAATGTGTGCATCACTCATTTCTATCTAGTTTTACAAGCTTTTAATTTCAAAGTGGTCTGAATTTTGACTTCGCTTGACAGCGCGCTGGCCTCAGTCTCTCGGTTTGGGTATGTGGCAGGGAGGGTGGTGAGAAAGTGTGGGCTGAGAGGCAGAAAAAGCCACGGACAGCCTGTCTCAACAATGAAGCACACCTGAGCCCAATTAACCACTCTAAATATAAGTGCGCTGCAACCAGAGAAGATGAGCTGAAATACGTGTTGCCGAAATGGACTGAAAAAGGCTGTCAGGCTTATCCGGAAAAGGGGAGCATTGCTTGTAACACTGGTGGTGTATATTTTGGCTACACTGAGCACATTTATTTGCACACCAATACCATGATTATTGGGATGTACTACTGTGATTATAAAAAGGAGACTGCACACTTAGGCACCGTTATTGAAACACCCCCTGGCAGTAGGATCATAACCAACAAGACCAGACCCCTATCTCTTTGGATGGGGAGATGACTATATCCAACAGTCTGGCGTATGTGTTGTCATTTGTTTTCCATATTTAGCGACAGTATCAAATTGTATACAACATGGAGTCATAAAATTTGCTCAGAAGATCTTTCGTGCCACAGGAAAATATATTTTTAACTCATTGAGGCTTTGTAGGCATGCACTATCCACACAGCAAGATTATGACATTATACTGTGTGGCAGCCCATGTTGTTGCCATGGTAACTGTAAACAGTCATGCCATAGAGCTATAGAGATTGTTTTATAGACGCTTGCATTTACATTTTTACCTTTATTAATTCTGCAGTGTCGAGCAGTCTAACTGTTGTCTTGCCTGGGCGGGGATGTCAAAGCTGTGTGGTTATGAAAAATCTGTATGTGTGATTGGCTGATGTGTGTCTTATGTTGATGTGCCACTGTTTTTAGCGTTTCAAAGTTATAAACTGACAGAGTGCACACTCTCCTTTTGATAATCACAGTGTCTCTGGCTGCACAATATCCTTTGCATCCTGGTTTAAATTGTCTGCTGACTGATATGCACAGTATGAAAACGCCAAAAGAAATCTGACCAAGGTTTACATATGCCTCAATAAATCCAAAAATTGACAAGAAATCGACCTACGTTGGTTGGTGCATTCCAAAGCTCCAAAAAACACACTCCCTTCCTCCACTAAGATGGAGGCAAAATGAAGAGAATGAGTTGAGGGAGGAAATGTGTGGATGAAATCTATGGATGTTGCAATGTATTTCTATAATTTGCATAAGAGTATGCAATTATCTATAATGATGGAGACACATGCAAGGGGATGTGACATGCCATATGGTCACCAGGGAGCATTAACTGTGTACTAGAGTTGCAGGTCCAGTGGTGAAAGACAGGTGCAGCATTAGCAAGAGAGATAGGAGAGAGAGAGAGACGGAGAGAGAGAATGATAGACAAAAAGCGCAAGAGAACCAGCAGAGCTTATGATGCTTTAAACCTTTGATGAGGAGAAGCTGGCTGAGAAACACAATTACGGGCTGACTCATTGGGATGCTGGAGAACTCCACATCATAAAGCCATTTATTTGTGTGCATAGCTCCTTGCTGTGACACATCACACATACAAAGTGGCATTTGTCATATCATAAACAAACACTGCACCGTGTTGCCAGACCATAAAATACCACAAAATGGTATGGTGTATGCTCCATCATGCATACTCAATCAAGAGAGTGATGCTATTGTGGGTGAGAAATAAGTTTCTCTCGCGAGTTTTTTGTTTGCTTTGGAATTATGCGCATTGATTTCCATGTTGTAATGACATAATGCCACTTGATGTGACACTTCAGTGCCATTTTCTTCAGTGCAAAATATTTTTGACCCTGTGTATCCCATTGTATATGGAATATGTGCTCTTCACAAACATGAATACAAGAGAGGCTCATCACTCAATGTGATGATGTGATGTGTTTCTCCTGGTGCTATACACCTTTTGCTTGCCAGTCATGCATGCTGCAGTAAATAGCTATAATCCTGCCTCCAGCTACCAGTTTCCATATTCTGATCTCACTTTGTCTTATCCTGCGAAATGGGAATAATAAAGTAAATAGGGTACAAATCAAGCAGAGAATGAAGCGGAACCTGATCAAGTAAGTAATCTTAATTTTACCCAAGGGAAGTTTCCATTCCTACATATAACATAAGACATGGAAGATGGTACTATTAAAGAAATGGTACTATGAAAATAAAAATGAAACAAAATGGGAAAAAGAAAAGCAGAGGACACTTGAGATAATTGGAAAATACAACCTAGAATAAAGACATTTTGTGTTGTGCGTGAATAAATGTGCAATTCATTTATGCACACATAATCGGTAAATTAAATATAAATACCACATTTTTAATCTGTTAGCCTGTTATCACATTGTCACCTTTTTTCTCTTCAAATTTTTCTGTCTTCACTGCTAAACCAGAATTTGGGTTACCAACATGTTAGCAGGCTGATACACAGAGAATGTTACTCGTTTATTAAATATGGAGCTTTGGCAGAAGTTCAATCAGGAAGTCTTTTTCATGCACTATATGTTTTTTTCTGTCATTATCCTGTCATTCATGTCTCTAGTGCATGCTTATTCAAAATTTTCCCACATTGTCATTGACTGGGGCTGTCAGTTGAGATAGATAAGCTGTTCATTTTTATTCAATAGCATAGCAATACATCTCGATTGGTAACCTTTCATCTTATGGTGTCTTTAAGAAGAAAAAAAAAAACAACATCACCACCAGTGCCTGAACTCCATGGGGGTACTTTATTATGCTGCTGCTAGGCGCTAATACCCTTCGATAAAACCTCCCTGTTGAGCCTAAACACCAAAGACTTTCATCACCAAAGGCTTTCATCATCATCACTCATCTCTGTCAATCAGTTAAAAATTATCTTTACCTTCATTCACTTTGTCTCTCCTGATTGAAATGATATCGGTCAGCCATACCATCCACCACTGTAAGATGAAGGTTCTTCCTAGATCTCACCTACATAAAACCAATAAAATATGCACTGCAATAAAGTCGTACTTTACGTCTTACTTATTTGTTCAATTATGTTTTTAAAAATAAATTCTTAGTTCAAAAGCATACTGTATCTCATTTTTCCCCTTCCAAGGAATGAGTATGGTGGACGGTCTTGCCTTTAGAAGCTGCTAACTCGTCTAAAAGAATTAGTGTTGGTGCCTATGGAGAGTTTAATATCATATGGACTAGATACTTATTGAGAGGCCTTGCCATCCTGACAAGAATAAAATTCAGGGTGGAAATAAAGAGCACTTCACCCAAAAAGGTCCAGTTCTCAGGTGCTGTTGAATATGTCCCTTACCTTGAAGTCCTGTAGATCTCCCTGTTCTCCTTCTGCTGATCCCTCTGCCACCTGATGTTTGGCAAGTCTGATCCAAGATAATCCCTGTGCTTCTAGGCTGTAATTGTAAATCTAAGATCTTACAGTGCTTGAAAGGATGCAGCTGGCAGAAACTTAAAAAATGTAGATGTGATTTGGACATCGCACTCCATTGTGTCCTGAAAAATCATAAGCTGTTCCTTTTGTATCATCCCATATCATCAAATATAGCCTGATTTTATCTGTTCCAATTGCCTTGATTTATGTTCGACAGCCCCAGTGACAAATTTGCTCATGAATTTGTGGATGTCATTGAATGTAGGAAGGATGTATTTGGTTCCACACACCATTGCAGTCAAATCCTCGGTCTGATTATACCCTCTGGTTTTTCTGAACTCTTAGCAATGCTATTTGACTCCTCTGTTACATTTTTTAAGTGCCCCTGACACTGTCCTATTACTAATTCTCAGATTTCTGTCAAATTTTCTTGACTTCTTGTCCTCCCACCCAGTTGATCTTTGCTGCCCAACTGAGGAACTAGTGACCAATTTGAATCCAATGGGAATCAATCTGATAACCATTCACCCGGGTTAATGAATGAACACATCCATGGCATCAGGAGGGAATGCAGTCATGCTTAGAGCAGGTGGAAGTCTTCTAAACCGGGAGAGCATTTTGATTTCATGGAGGACCTTTTGAAGGACTTTAAACACTGCAGTGAAAGAATTTAAAAAAATGGTTTCAGAGTTGGAACAATCCCAGACTCCTTCATAAAAACAATTAATACCATCCATAATTCCATTGCTGACTTCTCTCCTGAACATTGCAAGACATTCTTGTACTTCTTCATCAATGAGATCTCTAGATTTCATGCTCAAATTCCCTCCTCTCAAGCCCTGTATGGTCTATAAAACAGCCATCCATATTTTGAGTTCCTTGGAGCCCAGTTGTCCTCTTCTCCATTAGATGTTGTGCCTGCTAGACACCTGAAAAATGTTTTTACCATTTTGTTCTGTTTTTAAGCACAGGGACTGTACTCAGAAGGAGATGAACATTGTTCAACTCCTTCTTGAAAACAGAAGCAAAATGCCATAAGAAACTATAGACCAATTTCTAAACTCCCATGTCTGTGTAGTTTTAGAGAAAATAGCTTAATCTTTCATTAATAACCATAATCTCTATTAAAAAAAAATAATTAAAAATTCTGTCCAGGCATTGGGTATTCCACCATTTTGTGAGACCTTTCTGCTGCGTTCAAAACAGTGGACCACTCTATTTTAACTGACTGTCTGTCCAGCTGAGCAGGATTTAAGGGGAACATTTTAGGCTGGCTAAAGTCTTATCTTACCATTAGGGACTTTGTAGTGTTTACTAGTGACTCTCATTCTAGCTGTGACCCCATTACATGTGGGGTACCACAGGAATCTGTTTTGGGTCCTGTCTTGTCCTCTTCATGCATGCTGCCTCTGGGACAGGTCAGGTACAATGTGTATATACTTTAATGACTATGCAGATGACATGCAGATCTACTTGGCTGTAAATCCCAACAAGTTCTCCTCCAACAGTGCAATCAACTGCCCGTCTGACATTAAAGTCGGGGATGTTAAATCATTTTCTGACACTCAGTGATGATGAAACAGAAGCAATTATTTTTGGCTCAAGTATGAATAGAGATGGCAGTGCTGACTCCTTTAAGCAATTTCCCTGCAGGGATCAATACAGTTGATCTGAATCTGAATTTAGGACTGGATTTGAAACAGCAGGCAAGAAATATGGGTGGCATTTTGATCTCAATTTTTTCATTTTCCTTTTTGATTTTTGCTTTCCTTGTTGTTTTGAAAGCACTTGTGCTTTTATTATTAGTATGAGAAACTGTTATTAAACCAAAGGATCTTGGATGGGTTTGTTCACCACCAGTCATATGTGTGTACAGTAATACATTAAGGAATCTCAGCTCCCTTCCATCTTCTTTAGTCTATGGTCTTTCTTTTGAAGATGTGGCAGCTGAACATCATTATTCCCATGAGCCTTGCTACTGTGTCCTCTCAGGGACTGTCAGCATCCACGGATGCCTTGAGGGTCTTCCCACTGAATTCACACGGGGAAGCCGACCAATCCAAGAGCTTTAAAAACAAGCACAAAACAGCAACAACAAAACACAAACAAACGTAACAACACCTTGTGCTCCATATAGAAAGTAATGTTGGAAAATTGTTAAAATGAAAATGTTAAGCAGAAAGTTGGAGGGAAGTACTTAAGAGAGACATATACTCTGTAGTGTTGTCAAAATGTCTTTTTAGGGATTGCATTCAGTGGTTTAACTGCCAGGTCAACAGAAATTCTCTTTGAAACAGGATGTAACTTTAACAAATTCTTCATTTTCTTTACAAATGTTATGTGGTTTTCATCACGAGAATACAGCTTCACTGTTGTGTGCATGCACACACACAAACACATACGCACACAGACAATGTGTTACACTTACACCTGGGGGATACTGAACCAGAGTGCAGACCAAGTCCAGTTAAGCCCAAATGAAAATTGCTTTGAAGGCAATTGACAGAATCTCCATTTCTAGGTCATCAGTTCCTCTTGGGGCTCTGTATAACTGGTGAAAGAACATAAAACACCATTGTTAATGCAACAAATGATGCACATGAATGCACACACACACACACACACACACACACACACACACACACACACACACACACACACACAACCAATAGAATGTCACTCATGCTTACAGCAAAGAGAGGCTTTGTTCCCCAAATCCTGGATTTACAGTTGGATTTAATGCAAGTACAATGAATGGTTTCACAATACATCTTATCTCTCCAAAGACTTGTAAAATATTTTCAGGAACACTGTTATATAGTTTTCCCTCAAACATCATATTTTTTCACCACTGTATAAAAGTTATCTGTTTCAGATTTAGACATTGTGAAAATACCAGGCAGTGGACCAGCTCCAGTACTTCCCCAGTACCAGATGATCAAACTAGCAAAATAATTAGCTAGAATCCTAAGCCAAGTTTCAAACTGACTCATAATTCCTATTGCAATTACAGAGGATGGCTGATAGTATGAGGATGAGGAGTGATATCTCTTTATTTTTCAAATACATAATACTGAAATTTGTCTCATAACACTGAAATTGTTCACATACATACTGTATACTGCAGACAGAGTGGAGGTAATGCGAACTGAGTGCCAGCGCTTTCCATAATGTTGGCAGACACTTATATTAATCTGAGCCTGTCAGTGGCAAAAACAAACACTTTTAATGGACGTATTTTGACGCGGAGAGGTTGACCCATTGGATAACATCGCAACTGTGTTTACGGTTGCTGTTTATAGCTTTCCTACTCAATACTGCACCAATTCCAAAACTTATTGTTCCTATTAATGATTTAGACCTAAATAAATGGGAAGCTAGGGCCCAAGTTTAAAAATACCGTAATTATCCTTTAATGTCTTACACTGATTAGCCTAACATTTACAAAATTGTGTCAAACACCACATCTATCTTAATTTCCTTCAATTGCAAATGGAGTTGGAGGGTCAGGGGCAGACTAAAGTACTGGGAAACAAAATGTCAGCAAAATGGTGGAGTGATGCTGTCTTTCTGGAAACCTTGTTCTATGACCTGTCTTTGGCTGACAGACAGGGTGACTGTCTTTGCTGCTGGAGAAAACATAGTGGGTTATGCTGCTTATTGGCTTTGGAAAAGTTGATATTGCTTATTGGCTTTGAAAAACAGTTTTCCTTGACCTAAGCGAGGGCAAAGAAGGCTGCTAGAAAGTTATTTCGTTCTAGACTCAACCCTAAAGGTACTAGTCTGTTTTTATCCCAACAGAAGAGGACAGAGCGCTCCCCTCTGAGACAAACACTGTGTTCTGTCTGTCTTTAGAAAGACATGCTGTTCAGAGATTAGGATGTAAGGACTGCCTTACCACACACAGAAAAAGGTCATAGTGGATACTTTTCATGGTGCTACGTGAAATCCATAAAGTAAGTGCTCGCTGAGCATAACAGGAAAGATCTGGGCCATAAATTAATTTTCTTCAACCTATATTTTGTATAGATGAACAGTATCCTCCCCTGATATATCCACAATGTACAGACAGTCGACAATATAACAAACACTACATGAAAAACAACTTTAATTTTGAAGTAACTAACTAGCAATTAGAAAGGTGGATACACAGTCGTATAAAGCTGAATGCCAATTAGCAGCTTGTGTCAGCTTTAAAATAGTTTCTAGTCATCATTGTTATATAATACTGAAGAGTTCAAAGCAACATAATGAAACAAATACAGGAGGCAGTAGTTGGTATGCAAGATGCATGCAGATCAGTGGCAAAACCAACAAAACAATTTACAGTGACAAAACCAATTCATGATGATATACGCCAAACATGGACAACTATATTGTCAAAAATGAAAAGTGGTCATAAACTGAAGCTCACCAGCAAGGATGAACATCTTAACACCACAAAACCAGGGCCTCACAAATGCACAGAACTTAATCAAGACCTCTAGTTTATGAACTTCTCAAAGCTGATATTTATAGCTGGACTATTATTCAGAACACACTTGTATCTACACATAAGACACCTAATCTGTTGTAAGGAGCACAAAATTGAGAGCTTTGAGCAAATAAATTGATCCGATGAATCGTCTTTTACAGTTTGTCCTATATACGTTTGGAGCACAGCAAAGGATGCCTTCAATCCGTGTCAGCACAAAACCTAGTAGTGGATCTGTGATGGTTTGGGCATCAATCCCATGGGAGTCATAAGGCACAATGATTGCTCTGCATGGTCGTATAATGGAAAAGGAATATGAGGACATTTTACAGGACCAGGTGTGCCATTTGGTGCAAACTCTGTTCTCTCGCAATGTTCCCATTATTACAACATAATAATACTCACCGTTCACACCGCTGAATAGTTACAAGATTTGTTTCATGAACACTAGGATGAAATGGAGTCTCCCCAACCACCTGATCTAACCATCACTGAGCCTTTATGGGAAGCTTTGTAGAGCAGAATGCAAAGTAAATTTATAGCTCATTCATCCGTTGAAGAAATATAGGCTTTCCTTTTGGAAGAATGGTCAAATATTTCACTATATGTGGTTCTGGCATTATTTAATAGTATACCAGAAACAACTGAAAATATTCAGAAGCTGTATTTTATATTCTGTCCACTGTCTGTACATTATCTATCCAACTTTATTGTCATTTTTATACTGGCTCAACTGGATAGTAAGGTTTCAAGTGGTATTTCACAGATGTTCATTTCAAGCCCATTTTTATCATAACCCTAAAAGACATAAAATTGCAGTAAATAAGGCCACAGTACACACTGTCTGCCTATATATCTTTTAGAAGTAAAGGAACATAAAAGTTCAGTGTCTGCAAAAACATGCAGTATATTACTATCTAGCAGACATAAGATGGGTTGTTTGTTCTTTTCCCCCTGTTTATGGCATATGCCAGTGCACATTAACAATTACCCAACTCAGCTGGAGACATCTGTGAGGTGCTGAGAGGGACGCTGGGGTGAACAGACCCATGTTTCACAACTGTCGGCTCACATATGGCTGCACAAAATCATGTGAAGTCAACCTCACTATCTCCCAGTGCAGCATCACCAGTTGGGATGGAGGATGGAGGTCCAACATCTGTTGTTCTAAATAAATAAATAAATAAATGTTTATATA
>OMKZ01033853.1:0-10377 GCA_900302535.1 Neoniphon sammara | reverse complement strand
TTGTTTATCGCTCACCCTGGCACCCGGCCAGATGCCATCAGCCTGAGTTCCATCAGTTACTTCACCCACATACATTTACACACGCGTATACCAACACACACAGAGTGGATGCGCGACACACACACAGGGGCATGCGTGCGAGTGCGCGCAATGAGTGTTTTGCTTTGACCTCAGGGACTGTGCAGCTCAAGTGTTGTGGCTTCTGAGTCACCAGTGAAAGGAAAAACAAGCCTCTCGCCGGCTGTGTTCATTTCTGAGAGAAGGGCGCCATGCCCCAGGGTGCTACTACACCCACGCGGCGTATATGCATCAACGCTCTACTCTACCTCTTTCTGAACACCTAACACACCCTGTAACACTTTCACTTTTTAGCTGGGAGATCAATATGTAATGAGGGAGAGAGGGGAGAGAGAGAGAATAGATGCTGGGGGGCTAGAGTGAGCAAGTGAGGGAGGGAGGGAGGAGTAGCAGCAGCCAGAACGAGGGCAATAAACAAATTAGTGAGTGTTATTTGTGCCGTTCTCCCTTATTGAGGGCAAAAGGGTGGCCTGCCCAACCAGAGGTAACAGCAGGTTCCCATTCGCCACATCCAGGGCTGTAAATCTCCCCTCCTTTGAATGGCGGGTTGACTGATTGGTTGAATCGCTGACTGACTAACTGGATAGCTGCTGAAATCTCATTAGCATATTACACAACCACAGAGCCGGAGCAGGAAGCGAAAGTGAGTGAAAGTTTCGAGTTGAAAGAAAAGCTTCGGTGGAAGTTATCCCGTATTATGACTTGGTAGCGTGATGTTTTGCATTAAGCGTATCAACATGTTCGACGTCTTTGGTTTCCTGTCATAAAAGTGGGCAAGCCCGGTCGTCTTGTCATTTGCTGGGGGTGGGAACATCTCATTGTGCCAGGCCATGAGAGCTCTTAGAAGATGCTGTTCCCATATCTAAACCACATGCTCCCTTTGCAGTGACAGTCCTCTATACAACAGAGCAGTAAAACCCTGGGGGTGAATTCTTAAGTACTGCTGGACCATCTGTGGAGGTGGGCTCAGAGCCGTAGATTGACAGAGTTTGGCCACTGGGGCTGTCACTGACAGCGATGTTAGCGCCGCGATTCTGCTTCGTGGCGTATCGCTGGCTCTGTGTGGGCTGGAAGTAGGCTAAGACTCGAGCGAGGCCAAGCCAGACCAGGCTAGAGTGGGCCAGATCTGACAGAAAACCACCATTGTTTCCTGGAAGCATAAATAACCCTCTCTGTGTTTTTGTAACCTCCACAGGCCCCCTCCGACAGGCCAGTCATACAAATTAAACATGTATTTCAAATGCATGTGTGCAGGTACGTGTGCACAAAACATGCACGCGTGCACACGGACACACGGACACACACACGCATGCACAGACAAGCCCCTGTCTCAAGTCCATTTCTCATCCGCTGTGTTAGCCCTGCAGCCTGTTATCCTGACCCCAGGAGAGAACGGGTCAGGTTTGGGGCCGGGGAAGGTGTTTCTGATGAACTGGGTGCTGGGCTTGTGCAGACACAGTGAGCGATGGTCACATGTTGGCCTCAAGAAGGACGAGGTTGGGGAAAATTAGGGGGTGGAGATAGCACAAGGGAAGGGTCTCTACACTCGGTCTCTCGCCCTCTGCTTGGCGTTAACACTTCTCTCAATCCCTCTTTCACCTTGCGCTCTTACTTCATTCTTTACATCTGTCAGTCTGTCCTTTGCCTCTCTCGGGTTCTCTCTCTCTCTCTCTCTCTCTTTCTCCCTCTTCCGGCAGGTTGCCACGTGGCGTGGGTGCTGTTGTTTATCCCTTAGCCGGAGCCCAGTAAAAGTGATGGCTGTGTGAGAAATGTTTGACAACTGTTTAGAGGAGTCCGTGGAGCTCATTAGAAGGATAGATAGCCAACCTGGTGGCTAGGACAGGAGAGACGGATGGATGGTGAGATGGATAGGACGATAGCAGAGATTAAGGAGGGAGGAGAGAGGGAGAGAGAGAGAGAGAGAGAGAGGACATCAGCATACAGCAGGGGTAGGATAGTCAGTGAAGGAGGTACATGTAATCCCACAGTCATCATCTGGTATGTCCAATATGGGCAACTGTGTGTACATTTCTGACACGGAAGGTGTGTGTGTCCATGTGTGTTTGTGTTGGATAGGTGTGATGCAAGAGAGTAGAGGGCCGGTTGCCAAGGGGCAAACTCTAGGTCATTTATTCTGAGCATCAACTAGATAGGGATCAGAGACACTGTCCCCCGTCGCCCTCAAACACACACACACACACACACACACGCATGCAGGCACACAACACACACACAAGCCACACAATCTACACCCTCCGGCACACCCTCACACCCTAAGCTCCCCCTTTGCTCTGCCAGTGACCTGCAATTGACCATTTGAACCCTAGTCATGAGGTCAGGGGGGGTCCCACACTCCAGGGTCAGGGAGTGGTCACTGCGTGCCCCCCTGGCAGCTCCATCTCAATACCAATCCTCTTTATTACCCTGATTTATGTAATTAGCAGGTTGAGGGAAACCGAAGTACAAAAAAGAGGCCGTGATGGCAAAACACAGGCCGGCTTTCTCTCTAGTGTTTTCTCTTTGGCATCTCGATCGTTTCTGCCACGCCCCGGGAACACAAACACACTCCCCGTGCTCTGCAGAGAATAAATTCTGATTGTCCAGTGGGGGCCCGCCGTTCCAATCTCCCCTGTGGTTTCAACCATGGAGTCATTTAGCTTTTAGCGCTGGGGAAAATAAAGTCTCACACACATATGCGCGCACACACACATACACACACACACACAAAGATTCATTTTCACACTCGACCCCACACCTCTTTTGGTCTTTAGAAGAAAGCAGAAAAGCCAGCTGATTCATTGTGGATCCTGCAATGTTCATTGGTAATGAATTATTTTAATGACGGGAGACTCTTAGAAAAACAAAGCTCTTAAATCACAAAGCTACTCAAGGCATTGTGAAGGGCCATTTTCATCCTGTCCCAAGCACCATTTGGCTCCCATGAACCAAACCAACATAGACAAAGGAAAATAGAAAATATTTTCAAAAGTATAGGACCAACCGCTTTTGAGTTATTAGCCACTTAAAATCCACCAGTTAAAGGGGAATAGCACATTTTCCTATACCCTTGGCTAGTTCAGATCGGATTAATGAACATTAACTAAATTTTCTGCAAAAGAAAGTTTGTGTAACTGTTTTACAGAAAATAAAGTTTGCATATAAACTCTCTGAGTCAACACACTCAATGTCCCCTCCTTTGCCACAAGAGCAGCTCCATGCTACACATTATCATATCATGCATGAAAGGGTTAAATATTCCAGCTTTGAGAGTCTTACACGTTTGCACAATTTCATTAGTTTATCCTCAACCATGTCACAAAGAATGCAACCGTGTGTTTTAACCAGCTGTTGCTTTCAAAAAATTTGAGAAATTTTCTCAATACAGTTGAAACAATAATTTATTTGCTGTCCCATAGTACTAAAAATGTTAATGTATTTGCAGAGGGTTGATAGCACTGTTAATCAGCACCAATGCCTCAGCAATTACTTCACCAGGTGCTTACATATCCTGCTTTCTGGTACATACGCTGTTATGGATTTACATGATCTGGACTTTCAAGACAACAGGGCAGGGCTCCTCTCACTCAGTCATCATGGACAGTGTTACAAGTAAGTGACAAGTGTCTTGACACATGTCAGCTACTAAGATTAAAAACCCTCATTCTCAAGCCAAAAATTGACAAAGCAGTGGTATAATTATTCACTAGGCATTTCTGCTGCATCACTGCTCAAATTTGCTATTTTGCAAATTTGCTAAAATGCAAAAATGCAACTTTATTATACAGTATGTGGCATTTACAGGTTAACGTAAACTATTGCTCCAATTCTTTTGTCACTGATTGAGGTTGATAAAAGTCATACAGTAGATGACTTAATGCATCTTAAATTTCATGCTCATCAATAGCTGTTCTGAGAGGAGAAAAAAAAAGCACAACCAGATTTGAACCTCTAAATGGGAGAGATTACGGTGGCTTACCACTCACAGGAGAAATCCCATGCAAAACTCTCCACTGAGAACATTTTCTAGATTAATTGCACACTACTGGGAAACCCACAGGATCTCAGTCCTATAGGAGGAAGACCGACAGGACTTCCATCACACACACATATGCACATGTACACGTGCATTAGTGCACGCGCATGCATATGCACACAGACATGAAGATGTATGCTTGTGTGCATGTGCACGCGCATACACACACACACACACACACACTGTGCAGTGGAGTGGAGTGCACGGCTGACCCACTAACATCCTCTAATCCACAGGCCTCAGCCACTTCAGATAGCATCTCTATGCCTGCTGTGGACAGCCCATACTTATTACCTGGGATATAATCATCTCCCATCTCTCTCTGCCTCTCCCTCCGGCTACACACAGGAGCACCTGTCAATCAAAGTGGCCACTAATGCGCTCCATATGAGACCCAACAAGCGGGGAATTCTGGAAATCCCAGATTCTGCCGTTTTATTTACCCTCCTGATAGGTGGACAAATTTCCTTATTGACATGAGTAATGTGGCGATCGGAAGCAGAGGTAGGAGAATCTCGGTTTCTTGTTTATTTATTTATTTATTTTGTTTATATTTTTATTTCTTTTTTTTTTATTAAGATTACTTATTCAAAGTAGCGGTGATGGGGAGATAGATAGGGAAGCACAATGTTATAGATCTGTGGGGTCTGGTTGGGACTTCTTGTTTTGAAATAATTAAATGTGATCTCTCGTGCCCTTGATCCTGGGGGGTAAAGGAACACAAGCAGGTGAAATGAACCACATAATTGAAAAATCCAGAGTGCAATACAAAACTAAGTGGCCTTCTGAAACCATATCACGGTGGGCACAACAAATTTAATAAATAACTGCTGGGCACTCCAGGGGGGTTTGGGGGGGCCTGCGCTGTCCCGTCAAAGGGGCCCAATGTTTCCAGGGGCCACAGAGCGTCCGCCGGGAGTGGAGGTGACACCGAGTGTGTTGTCAAGCGTAAATCCCGATGCAGAAGGCCCTTGCAAGATGGGTGTCCATATATCAAAGGTCTCACTGACTCGGGCTGCCATTTGATCTCCGCTCAGGAAATTCAAAATTCCAGGCAGATGAGGGGTGAAACTGAGAGGCCCTTAAGCCCAGCTTGTGCTAGTGATTAGGGGCAGCTGTTTCGATTCACATTTCGAAAGGACTTGAACTCTGCAACCTGCCACATTTTTACGTGGCTAGCTGGGACTAGGGCAGACAGGGGGAAAGGGCGGTGGCCATGGCCGTGGTGGTGGTGGTCTAAGGCCAAGATGTGGGAGCGGGAGGGGGGAGAGAGGACTGGATGTGGGAAGTTTGGGCAAAAGGTTTCTTTGTGGATTGAAGTAGAAGTTACTGTTTGAATACGTTTTTTATTCTTTTTTAAACACGAAGCTCGTGTTATCAAAGCTAATTAGCGTGATGTTAAGTGTCACTGCTATTGCTACACTTTGAAATTCCAATTTTGTTGATTTTCGTGATCCTACTTGATCTTGAGGTTTATGCGTTCATTTAAAGGAAAGGTCTGAGCAGATTTCATGACCATGTGGGTCATAATAATCTCCATATTACACTGTGTAATTAGGAATGTGTTTCTTGGCACATCCCATAGAGGCACACATACACGCATGGATGTGTCAAAGCACAGGAGCAGCACCCTTGCAGCAGGTAGTCCTTCGAAGTTTTTTTGAAACTTCCACAAGACCAGACAGAGTGGCTATTGTGGTGCTTAAGCCTTATGGGACAGGCTCTCTAACCGCAATGATAAATGAAAAATGTATAATCTATTGCACAACTAATAATGTGGAAATATTATTTTTGGAAATTACTGATAAATTGGGGAAAAAAATAAAATAATCATTTACCCAAGAATGAACAAAACCTACTGTATATGTAATAGCACTTATTCCACTGCAATGTAAATTGCCAAGAGGCTTGTCCCTCACAAATGCAAAAATACTTGGAGTCATTCCAAGGTCAACACAACATCATACTTTGAAACACCTTTCCTATTAGCACAAGTCATTAGCCACAGGATAACAGAGGCAGTGACACCGGGTCACAGTCTTTGGTGAAAGGACTGTGAAAGAACATGAAATGTGAAGGATGAAATAGATGTAAAATGCAAAGGACAGATGCAAAAAAAGAGTGTAGTGATAAAAGGCAGGACATTGAGTTAAACAGAGAGGGAGAGTTGTGTGACAGACACAGAGAGAATGAGAGAGCGGGCGAAGAGTGGCACAGGCACATAAACGATTAGTCCCAAACATGAGCTGACAGCTGGATGCCTGACCTTGGCTGGATGTGAGCACAACAACCCCCAGCGTTCATTTACATCCTCTCCATGCCAAATCATTTAGACACAATTCTTATTCCAGTGAAAAGGAGGAGAAGGAAAAGGGGAAGGAGGAGAAGGAAGAGGAGGAGGGGACCTCAGGTCAACCCCTCCTAAAGGACCTCCACCAGTCGGCCAAGTTTAGAGTAATGACTTAGAATGAGGTGCTGTTGGCATTACAGGCAACCTTCACACCACTCCGAGTCCTTTCAGGCAGACCGGCACATTCACATTCAGCATCATATTACTAAGTGTCAATGATGGGGTGCTTAGAGGTGTTAGCGAGGAGAGTCTAGGGTCCCTATTTTTACTGCCTGGTAAGTTGGGGAGATGCCCCGCTTATTAGACAATGATCTATCTGCTCTTAAACAGGCTCGGGGGTCAGGGAAATGTTCCGACTGAGGTTGGGGGTGAGCAGCTGACATGTCAATCTGTGGATGACCGCACTGACTGACAGAGGTACAGCAACAATGGAGCCCCTTATTCGGGCCATGTCTTATTTTTAAGAGTTAATTTACTGTTGGCAGAATTACAACAGGGGAAAAAACACTTGTTAAAGGTACACTATGCAAAATTGAAGGATGACTGAAGTAAAGGCCATTTAGACTTAACTCATTTAACTGATGAAAAAAGTGGACTAAAGACATAATTTATCATTAAGTCAATCAGAACAATCCATAACTATGTGGACCGAACCATCATATTTCATGTTAATCCATTTTTTTGCCAGCTGGGTCTAAAAGAAAACTTATTGTTCACCTCAAAATGAGAACCATGTAGACTAACCGCTTATTCCATATTTGTTGTCAGTTGAGTCTAAAGGGTCCCTACTTCAATCAACCCTCTGAAATTTTGTATTGTGCATCTTTAATTGAAACCGATCCAGAGCAACAGGACATCACATAAAGAACAATGTAAACTGAGGTCTGTACCTTCTCCAAAAGTGACCTTTCACTCCTCCTTAACCTTTCGAACTCTCCATTCTGCACCTACCTGTAGATAATCCCAAACTAATGATTCTCTTATCAGGAAGAAACAAGGAGGGCCCGTGACCCCCTGCCCTGCCTCAGATATCTGATAAGTGACTGTTTGAGGACACTTGTCTCGGAACAGACTCAAGGATCCATCGCTCCTCACTCACACAAAATGACAGAGGGGAGGAGCTACCCTTAGGACACATGCTGGTCCTTGGGTTGAAAGACCCCAAGGTGCTAAGGCTTCATTATGACTTATGAATATGACGTTCTTGATCTGAAATCGTCCCTCATAGCCCTCATAACTGGGCTGGAGAATTTAAATGATATTATTATTTTGTTACAGCAGTGTGTGAGTATTACCAGACAGCATTACTTCACATCTAAGCAGTGCTGTCCATCCATCCAACATGAGGCCTCAATCGTAAGCTGATGAATCAAGGGAGGCAGCGCTTAAATGAAGCATCTGCCCAGGCCCTGCGAATCCTGCTTAGCCGTTTCACCCTAGTGAGAAAAACCCTCTGCCAGGCCTTTCTGCCACCCTTATGGGCTGTGGGCCGTGCCCTGGATTTATGGCACATTTCACACTCCACCACCATGGGGAGAGCCAGTGATCTGGACCTAGCACTGGGGCGTTAATTGGCCAACCTCTGCCAATAAGCAAGATAAATAACCCATGACTGCCTTGCCTGGGCTTTCCAGAGGTGGGTGATATCGCTCCTTTCGAGGGTTGTATGCTTGCGCGTGTATGTACGCTGTTTGAGTGTGTGTGAATGCAGACAGGCGAGCAGCTGTGTGTGTGTGTGTGGGTATTGTGCAGTCAGGCCTGTTTATATGTATGAGAGTTTTCTGTGTGGGATTTTGAGGGGGGTCTCTCCAAGCCACCAGGAAATGAGAAGTGGAGTGTTTCAGGTATTACCGCTCCCCCACCACCCCCAATCCCCCGGGGCTGAATTAGGCTCACATCAGATTGAGGGAAGTAAAGCAGAGTGGTGTGTGTGTGTGTGTGTGTGTGTGGTGTGTGTGCACGTGTGTGTCTTCATGCATTGGCCAATGTGTGCCTGAACCTGTCTGGGTTTCTCTCTGCATGTACACATGTGGGAGGCGCTTGCACTGAGAAGGTGAGAGAAAGAGACAGAAAAGTAGGAAAAGTGTTCAAACCTCAGCCTTGAAACTGTGAGCATGTCGGCGTGACACTGTAGTATTTGTGCAATTTTCTCTTGACTGGGCAGAGATTTTGCACAACAGATTTTCAATATCAAATCCTGACTCTTGATTTCTCTTTCTGGTGTGTCCATTGCCATTACGTCTGACACCCAAACAAGGGGAACTAATTTCACGCCCCTGACCAGGTGAGGAAATGTGACCTTGTTGGTACTGCTGAGATGAGCACTGCTACAGTGTGTGCATGTGTGTGTGAGTGTGCTAATTCAAAAACATATCTTCACCTAATACACCACATATTCCCACATTTGTCTTGCAATTTTCTCCTCAGACACCACAACACACAGCTGCACCATGCCATGTTAGGTTAAATAGGTTTAACATTACAATTCTGTCAAAATGCACTGGGCAGAATTGTGCACATTTCTTGAGCCTGGTTAACCCCAACAGTTAGCAGCTAACACAGTACAGCACATCAAGCATGAGGCCTTTCCATTACACTAACTCAACACAGCCTTGTGGCTCCAAAATTCCCCTAACTTTATTGTGTTAAGGCTAATTATTTTTAATGTGCTGTGTTGTAAACTATTATTTCAGGAAGACCCTGTTCTAATCACCCATGGGCTTGTTTATATAAACTGGTAAATTGGTTAACAACAGTGGGTCTACAGCCCTCTTATTCATTTTGTCCGGGCCCAGTCAAAGACTGTTTGTGCAATTGCAGATGGGCAGTAAATCAAACTCACTGTAGCATTAAAGCGCAGCTAAGACTACAGCTTTTGTTTCCAATTGAGACTGTGTATGCATCTGACCCTGAACGAATGAACCACACTCCACTTCAAAAGCGGGTGCCACTGAAGTTGATTTTACAATCACAAAATGTACATCACCCGATACCCTGGCCAAGCTACAGCTCAACTCAAACAAGCAACATATGTTTCGCTTTTTTATTTATTTATGTGAATGTTTGTGTGTGCGCGCGCGTGTGTGTGTATGCACCCTTATAGATGTATTTATGTGTATGTGCATGCAGTTTTTTTTTTTTTTTTTTGGTGAGACAGGATAAACTCATGCACTCTACAACTGAGTCTAAAAATGTATCCTTTGTCTAGTTCTGGCAGTCTTGCTGCTCCTCCATTGACACCAATGTAGCGGTGACAAAAAGAGCCATTGATATAATCTTCGACCATGACAGGCATTAAAGAGCCTAATTCTGCCCGCTTCTGTATTAAGCAACTCTAAAGCTGATTTCAATTGCCAGCTCCTCGGTGGGGGGGCAGCAAGGAGGCAGACAGACAAGGGAGGAAGGAAAGAAGCAGTCAGAATCTGGCTGGCAGGCAGAGTCGAGCACCCACCCTCAGCCCAGAGCCTGTAAACTCAGATTAGGGGGTGGATCAAAGCCTGGATTTAATCTGGGCCACTGGGCAAGGGCGGGGATTATGGCACCGTGGCACTGTGTGGCACTGGGGTTTGCCCTCACCGCACACACACACACGCACGTGGATGCATGCACGCAAATGCACACTGTATGAGCATGTTTGTGTGCGAGTGGACACACACACACACGTACAGTACACACAAACACATACGCAGATGCACAGGCGCCCGCATGCATATCCTACCCTGAATCAGAACCAAGGAGGTGATCTGAGATTAAACCCCATCCATCTGTCAAGAGAATGGCCACAGGCGATGGGAAGACACTAGGCGACTGTGACATTGAGGGAAGAGGTAGTGTAAAAGGCAAAGAAGGGCTTAGAAACGACTGTTGAGGGTTGACAAAAGGCAAAAAGCTCCATAACCTCCGCTCTCCACCCACG
>OMKZ01033851.1:0-16035 GCA_900302535.1 Neoniphon sammara | reverse complement strand
ATATACAGTAAGTGCTCTCAGCTATTTATAGTTAATGGCTGTTTGGATGAGCTGTTTTTCAAAGGGAACCGTGGGGAAGAATGCATGTTTACATAAGATACAGTACTAGTGACATGATCACCTGTTTGAAAAGTTAGGGCACAAATAATTTAGCTTTATGCCTGCATTATGTGCACAGATCATTGGCAGAACTCTGTTTTGGCTTGTAGCTCCTGTCCTTGTTATGTTTTTAGTGTTTGTCTGTTGCATGCGCCGTAGTAAGCCTTCACTGTATAGGTCTATGTTGTGTATAGAGGATGTGGGGTTTTGTTTTTGTTTAAACAGTGTATATGTGTGGTTTGGTGCATGTAAGGTCCTCATGGTTTTACACATCGCGGTCTCCCTCCACTCTCCACTGGAGCTAAAAGCCCCGAAACGGAACGGTAATTGCCCAATTAGGGCCCTCGCTCTGTGGGCCGCAGAGCACTATGCGCCTCCACATGCTCACAGAGTCAGATAATTGAGCTGAAAGCAAATGAACGGATGGCAGACAAACAAGCTACTAGAAAATAATTACTTGGAGTGTTTCTTTTCAGTACCTGTACAGCGAATTTCATTATTGTCAATAGCCTCTAAAGCTGCTCGAAACGGTGGTATTTGTCATTTTCATAGAGACTTGATAATGACATTAATTTGTCTTAATGGGTTGGTTCTATTGTTAAAAATAGTAAAATGAGCAGAAATTGTCTTTCCTCAGCAGGTAGAGAGGACTTCACCACACTCCCGTCAGGCATGAGGAGATAATTTGGTGTGCTTGTCAAATTTCCAATAATTTGTTATATGGAACATGAGTAATGCTAATACCATTAATGTCCATTTTCCTCTAAATTCATTACTGCCCTTTTTCCCTTTTATGTTTTTAATGCCTCTGCCATTTTTCTGTGCTTCAAGAGGTTATACCAGGACTGATTAAAAACATGCACATTTAGACTTTTGCCTTGCACACGCACGCGCACACACACACACACACACACACACACACACCCCGCACACCTATGCATATATCATTTAAAACATCTGTAAGATATGCCTACTATCAAATAACATCCTAAACAACTGAAGCATCCTTTCAACGCAAACATGATATGGTATGGTATAGAATAAGATTCCTTTCAAATTATTATAACCCCTGACAGATCACCTGTTTAAAATTGTAAAATTGAATGTAATTTGCTCAATTACTCAAACTCAGTATTGTAATTTTGTTATGTTCCAATTCATTTGGAATACTTAACACTGAAATCTATTGAATATGATGTTACATAAAAGGACCATTTACTGCAATTCACAGATTAGAATTTGAACAATGTTATTACCATCATCTACCTGACGGGTAAAGGGATACTTGTGTCTAATATCTCACAGTATAAAAAAAAAAAACCCTTGTTTCTGTGTAAACATGAATCATCCGACAAGTACTAAATTATTTTTCAAATGTAGCTGTTTTTTTTTATATATATATACATATATATATACCTACAGCTGGAACATGTAGCAGTTACCTCTTATTGGATTATTATAATTCTTTTTGTCTGATCTTTTCCTACATTTCTTCTGCAATAAACTGTACAGCTGTAAAAACATTTGACATGCAATTTGCCAGTTTTAATGCTGAGAGTTGAAAATGTTTTGTTAATAAATATTTGGAATATGGTAGTAATTGCATTTTCACAACCCCTGAACTCACAGAGATGAAATGTAATCTTTGAAAATACATAAACATGTATCATTTAGATCTTTTGTTGTGTAGATCAGTATTTTTATTATAAACCCTAAAATGGTAATTGTCAAATGTTTCAAAACAATAAAAAAAAAATCCTAGGATGTAATTTTATGCATAATTGTTCTGATTTTCTTTTTCCATATTTGTAGATGAAAGATCCAAGGTTATCATCAATGAAAAGATTAAATATCAGACCAAAGACTGGATGTCCCAAACACTGAAATTTGTGTTTACTGCTATTTGAAATTTCCATGGATCGGAAGTCAGGTCATTAATACTCTAAACCGGATGGATATTCAGTGACCTTTGAATAAAATCTCAGCTCAGTGCTTCCTATAGTGTCTCAAGTCTGCACCTTTAAATTTTTACATCAACCTCTAGTCTCACTGGCATTTAAATCATACAAAGCCATACAAACACAGGGCTGCAAATATTCATTCATCCATCATTTATTTAAAATAAGGAGGAATGCATCGAGAGCAACTTCACATTTTCTAGGATTGCCCTATAAATTCATCCTATAAATTCATTTAAAAAGAAGTTTAAATTGATAAAATAATAGTAAGACTAATAATTAGAACAAATAAAATTCAAATAATACTATGATCAGTAGAAAATAATCAAAAATACACAGTGGACATTAAAGAGCAATAGAAAGTGCACTAAAAAACAGGCATGATAAATAAAGGTAATTTTTCCAATTTTCCTCTGTATCCAGATCTTTAAGTCCCGTTTTACAAATTGTAGTACAATGTGTAGTAATTCCTTGTGTTTTTTCTCTCAGGCTATCCCAAAAAATAAATTCAATAATACAGACAAAAACAAAAATGTTTAAACTTCAAGTGCTGTGATTCGATGACATGCACTTGGAGAAAACAGTGACAGCTGTTGGGAGGCAATACTATAACTGCCTCTCTTGGTGGCACTCTGCCTCCACTGTGACCCTGCTGCGTTTCTATCACACAAGACCACAAAACATCCTCAAGTTGCGTAGCTTTTCCCATTAGCTGTGGCCGATTTATTCTTTCTGCCATGAAGAGGACAAGGCAAGATGGACAGTTTCTAATTCCCTCTCTCCATCAGCAAAGTGTTGTAAAGTGGGAGCAAAAGAAGCATGACAGCACCATAAACACAGCCAAACTGGATCTATTGTGCAGTGATCATTTTAAGCCATGTTTGAGTTGCGCATCTCATTTTGAGCATTTTTCATCAGCTGCAGCAACAGTGCTTACAGCTTTGAAATTTCAGCTAAGAGGAAGGACATGGACTGAATAAATCAGTTACAAGTTGACACTGGCCACTGTGACCAACCTCCTGCTGGCACGAGACATAAAGGAAAAGCAACTTTATATTGTATTGTCAAAAAAGTATTTTGTGAAAATACATTGAAATTGCACCCCATTCACATCCATTCATATGTATACAGGTATGGATGATAGCTTATTCAGCAGCAGCATTTAATGTAACCGTATTATGACCCTATCCTCAGCATCACATATGCACATACACAATGATAATGTGTAGAAATGTTTTTTTTTTAATCAAATGTTGAAATGTTGATTAAAATACACCACGAGATTGGCAGATCAAATATCCTTCCACTGACCTTTCATGCTGTGGGCTCCCAATGACAGAGGACTAAATTTTATCTCAAAGGGAACCTTTGGTAAACCCTTAGTAAAGAACCAAGTAATAACTTTTTAAGATCAGTCATTACTGTCATGCCATGGGCAAAGTCCAACTGTTTCAGAATTCATTTATTACACAAAAGGACAAAGAGGCAGCATTCTGACCTGTTCACCCTCTGTCTTCCAGGACCGGACTTTTCAATTTGTACTTTAGTAACACTGTTTTTAACTTTTGTTTGTTCAGCTTGGCTCAGCCTACAGTGTCCCCTCTATTAGCCACTAATTGAGGGGACACCCTAGCTCAAGATAGTAAGCTGTTAGACGGTCGCAATAAATAATGCTGCTGAATAAGCTGTAAATTCTGTCATACATACATCGCCATATGTCCATACATAAATGCAAATAACACACACACCAAACAGTAAACTAGGTGAACTTGCAACTCACCTCTTGTGTGTCCAGGGTTAGCTAACATTAGCCAAATGCAGTTCAAGGGCTGCCACAGCACAATATTTGTAACTTTTTATTTGTTTATTTATTTATTTATTTATTTTTTACTTCGGTGATACTTGTATTGATGCGATATCTTAGTGATGTCCACTTGACATTACTTGCATGTTACTGTTGATTTGCCAGCTAAGCTAACTATTGAAACCCATACCCTTGTGTGAAAATATTTATTGAGGTAATAAATCAAGAGATAAGTAGATTTTTCCCATTGACTTCCACACAGTCAGAACCGTTTTATTTTATTTTATTTATTTATTTTTTGCAGTCAGCCTAGTGGCCATCTTGTGGTCATTAGTAAGAAATAAACTTTTAAGGCATTCCCACACTGGTTCTGCGCTGCTGCATAAATGGTACTAATGGGATCAACCTGACGTATTTTAGCATCATACCTGTGGTAAACCTTGGTAGTGAATTCTGTTGAGTAGACTGGGAAGTCTGCATAGAGCATCCCAAAAGTCCATGAGAGTCCTCGTAGACTTGATGAATTTTGGCCAGGGACAGCCCAACCCCTCCTGGACTTCACAGGAACGCACCACAAAGTCTGCAAGTCAGAAAGTCCAGGCAAGTATGGACTTTGGGATTCAGTAATTCAGATAGAGTTCAGATGAATCCCTGCCCTTCTTTTCTCTGCAGCCGTCTCCTTTTGTTCGAAAGCTCAGCTGGTCTTCATTATGGCACATCGGCTAAGATGGACTAGCAGTGAGAATATTATCTCATGATCCAATTCGATACATGAAACATTTTTGTATTGCCATATATTAAATTTTGATATACTGTCCAATCTCAAATTAACCATTTTGTCATGTTGGGTGAAATGATGTTTGTGTCTGTGATTTCTGGTAGAGTGTCTATACATTTCCTTTTGCAATAACTGTAATGGATTATCAATAATTGCCACTATTTGTGATAACATTTCACTGCACCCATACACTCAGCTGAAATTTGCATGTATTAATATGCATCTAAGTGCTGTGTTTGCCTGTATGTAGGTATGGGTGAGTGTTTTTAGATTGTGCAAAATGTAATGAAGTGTGAAGGGTGGTAGAGGATAGTTGTAGGGCATGATGACTGAGTTGATGAATCATTTGTGGAGCCTTTCTACTGTTTGGAGCTTCTTATGTAACATACTATTGAATAATACTTTTTAAATAGAGCCCTTCTAGCTTTTCATGAGGCCACCCATGGGAAATGATGTCTGAGTGTGCCGCACCTTCAAATGATACACAGCAAACAGCAAAATAATGGAAAATAATGGAAATGAGGGATACAAAGTACAGCAGATTGGGTGCAATTTTCTTGCCGAGTTTGGGTCCACTCAACCCCTTTCGATGGCAAGGTACATGCCAATAAATACAAAACATCCCATGGTGAAACATTTCCTTCCTAATGACAGGGATGAGAGTGCACCTATCTGCAGACCCTGAGCACAAATGGTCACAGACAGGCTTGTGTGTGAAAAAGTAAAGCCAGTCATATGCCTTGGCCATGTTGGTCACAAGTATCAATCCAGTGGAACATTTATGGACGATTCCGGAACACTGTGTGAGACTGTACATGTCACAATCAGAACGGAGTGATGGAATTTACTGAAAAAGAATTGTGTTGTATCCATAGAAATGGAACTAAGTTGAACAGAAAGGAATTGGAATTCAGTTCTATTTTTTATGGTTGCATCATTACAATACACTGTCAGAGGCAATGTAATATTAATTGTATGCTATCGTACAAATAAATCTTTCGAGTGGCTCATGGTGGCCTGGAACTCTATCAAGAAAGTTGATGTAGTTATTATCCTGCATACAACATATTTACAAAAGAACAATGTTTTAAGCAACATTTTTACCGTGGAATTTTTTTCAGAACTCTCTTATTGCAATGACAATGATATTATTTAAGTGATTACAGAATGTGAAAATCTGTTTTAGATGTTATATCTATTGGAAGTATGATTTTTAGGCCATGGGGAGTAAAGGAAAAGTTAGTGAGTGATACTAACTCTTTCTAGCATCATCATTTGTGAAAATGGTATTTAAAAACGTAAAGCACCAGATAGCTAGACAATCTACCACTGGTCTTAATCCATGTACCATAATAATGTTAGGTCAAAACATTGGTATTTTACTTAGTTTTTAATAAAGACTAGCGTCTTATTTTATTTGTTTGTGCCTGGAACTATTTTTCATTTTTAAGTACTCAACTTGAGGGTTAAAGGACATCTGTATATTTTAAATAATTCCTGGCTGGTACATCTCCACCTGTTTCTGCCTCTATGCGATTGTCTGTTTTTTGTGTGAGTGTGGGGCTGAATGGTGATGTGTGACACACTCCTGATGAAAAATAACAGAGGCTCTCAGATCTGCACAACAGTTGATGAAGAATCACTGACTTTTATTGGTGTCGAATAAAAGGATGTAATGAAAGAGTCAAAGCCTGAAGGAGAGAAAGAGGGATTCAGAGGGAGGGGCGGAGGAGTGCAAAACAAGGCCCCATCCATCACACAAGTTGAGAAGACACATTCCAGTGCCCTTAGCAAGAGGATACATTCACTCAAAGTCACAATAGAGGGGGAATCTGGGAGAAGCTGGGAGGGGCATCCATCAATACACAACCTCACCCTTGGGCTCTCTGTCCGCACAAACTCAAAGCCTCTTCCAGTCCAATTCACTGCCCTCTATAGGCATGACAAATGTACATTTTGCTGCCAATGAATGCATTCATACTCAAAACAACAAAACAGATGAAAAACAAAACTCCACATCCCCGCATGGATGCTAATAGTTAAAATTTCTAACTCCCCCCTCTCCCTTTATCCTCGCCTCTCCCTCTCTTTCTGTCTCTCTTTCTTTCTCTCTTTCTGTGTCTGTCTCTTTCATTAATCAGTGTTGGAAAATTTCAGCCAGGGTTGTAGGATATCTCTGTCTGGCGGAGTTAGTGGGGATTTTAGGGTGGAGGGAGCAGGTGATGGCTTTCTGGAGAGCACTCATTTACACCCCTCCCTTTCTCTCACTGAGCAGCGTGAAGAGGTGGGAGAGATGAGGGGCCGCCTCCTCTCACTCCTATGAGCTGCACCTGCCAGGGGTGAGGCTATCAATTGTGAACTATGACCTTGTACCTTCCACAATGCTCATTTATTACCCATACCATGTAATGTATACATGAGACACTGGGGATGCACAGAAAACACTCGAATCAAATAGTTAGTTGCATAGTTGCACAAACAGATTGCACAAGTGTGCACAGTGCAGTGCAATTATAATGTAGACTAATGCAAAGATACAGATGCACAAACAGACATTTGGAGAGCTTTGTGTGTTCTTTGCAAGCTAACACATACATGGCGAACCTCTGATATTGATCTGAGTATGAGGACCTGTTACTGGCAATTTCCATTATATTATATATACACACTGTTAAAGTTTTCACTAGGGTCAATGTTTGACTGTTCTGCCCCATATCTTTCAATTGCTCTATTTTACAAGTCTTTTCCATACTGTGTTCATTATGGAAATGACCCAAAAAAAGAGGCCTCTTTTTTATTTTTTTTTTTTTTTTAACGTCATCACCCCCAACAGGCTGTCATAGCATTGCTGGCAGCTCATTATGTCAGTGAACTGGGTACAAATGGGTCTTATTCAGAGTGCTGAGGACCATTTGGGTTTGTCAGGACTTAGAGTATAGTGTGAAAGTTGGTGTCAGCGGACCCCTAGCCCAGACCAGCTGAAAGCCAGTGTGTTAGTTTCTATGGTAATGGAGAAATAGTAACCACCTCCCAGCAGCGTCCCGCCGCGTGTCGCCTCCTCAATAGAGCGCATCTGCAGAAAACTGGGGGACCCTGTGAAATGGGCAGTGACCCGTCATCACACCGACTCTATACACATAAATGGACATATATAGATATTTATACACACATCTAGACATTTTACATGTATTAACTGAAATCTGAGTGTTTTTTCCCATAGTGCTTATGCCATAACTCTTGAGAAAAGCTGAGGCAGAGCCATGCACTGTCAAAGGCGGATTGTGAGATAGTGTTAGGAGCTGTCACCCAGGTCATTAGGGTGGGGAGGAGAAATAAAATGCAACAACAGAAAGTGGGGGAAAAAAATCAAACAAAGGCAGACTCCAAAACACAATGCCTGCAATAGAAATTTGAGAAGAAAAGGGGATATTGGGTTATGAAAATCATACAGAGGGCTGCTCTTACTCATGCAAATGTCTCCAAATTTCTCATTCATTGCCATGAAAGTGTTGCTCTCACCTAGGAAACGGTCTCACTCCTTTCAAGAGTGGGTACAGTTCAACATTTAAAAAAAAAAAAAAAAATGCAGTGTACCTTAACATTCAAAACAGAAACATTGCTTTAGAAGTGTTGCCTCATACCTGCTTCCCAATGTCCTCGGGGGATCAGAATATTTTTATCTTATTGTATCTAAGGATTTCTCTACATTACGCAACAGAAAAGTTCACAGAATGCAACAGTATATGGCAAAACATTGCTTTAATTTGAAATGTCACGAATAAACACATTTTTATGCATTGGAGGACATTTGTATCCTTAGAAATTGGAACAATTCCACAACAATATTGACTCTTAAAAAGAGCCTAATGTGAGATGAATGGAGAGGAAGTGGAGCAAACAGCAGGAGGTCATTAATGAGAAAACCATAAAGGTTAAGGAATCACAGTGGTCTCAGTGCCTGCTCCAAAGAGATCTAAGTGTTTTTACTCAAGCTCATACACATCCTGTTGTTCAGAGTCAGACATTGATCATAATGAAGTAATCATGAACTGGTGAGTTCATAATCATTGAGTAATGGGTACATGAGTACTTTGTGGGGCGCTTTCTTCCCCCTCCTGCTTTTACTCTCTGACCTCCCTCCTCCCTTACCCTGACCCCCCTTGGTGGTTTCCCATGGGCCTCCAATTGATTTAATTAAGTGAATACACAAATACCACATGTTTAAAGATGCTTTTTTCTCAACCAAGCACAAAACAGCCTGGAAGATGGGTCGGACAAAAAATTCTTGAGCCATTTCCTAAATTCTAATGTCAAAACAGTTAAAATCATGGGAATTTCTCCTGTTTCTAGAACCGCTTTTCCTCCACCATCCCCTCATTCTTTCTTTTTCTAACCATACCCTTACTGCTTCTTCTTTAGCCCCTGAAGAAAGCCCGGTAAAACATCAGAGCGCCAGCGGCAAAAACTGAGAGAAACGGTGACAATGAAAGTGGGGAAAAATTGAATGAAGGGAGGGAAAGAGGGGAGGTTCAGAAGAGTAAAGCAGTGAAAAGGAGGGAGGAGTGGAAAGTCACCATCAGAAGTTGTTCTACGCCATAATTCTGTATTGTTTTCTATACAATAAAGTCTCTTACATGTAGGCCTACACCATAACATTTTGTGGAGAGAAATGAGGCATACAGACTATTGTAAAAGAAGCTGCATTCTTTTTTTGCTTTTGTACTTGGGAATTGTTCATGAAAGAGGAACAGAAACAGAATAGGGGACAAAGGGGCCGCTGTGGATGAAGGCGCTATCACTGACATCCCCAATACTTTGAACAACTTGTCAACGCGGACACTGAAGTAACTGCGTTCTGTCACATTTGTGTACAAACCCCTTGAAAGGGCTTGCTGACCTGCCCATATCCCTTTATTAGAGTTCAAATGGCAAGAGGCATTCATTGTGTCTGGGAGAGTTCATTAAATTCATTAGTTTGACCTGTTATTTCTAGGCCAAAAGTCTGCTGATTTGGAAAAATGTGAGTCAGCCATACGTAATAGCCTACTGACCTCCACAGGGTAACAAACCCCTTTGAAGAGCATTTCAAGGCTTTTTCTATGAATAGGGCCAAAGGGGAAGTTTGAGACATATCTATACCATAACCAATGGATTTACATCAAAAGGGATTTTAAAATCATCCAATGATATTTAGTCTTTCAAGGGTTTTGTGGGAATTTTTCTGTAAGTATTATGACCAAAGGTAAATTTCAAAAGGTTTACTCATTTATGTATTTGTGAGAAAAGTGAGAGTGTTGATGGAAATTGCATGTCAAAAGTCATAGCAGTAGTATTTAATTGCTGACAAGTGCAGTGAATATACTTTGCATTAGTCTAAAGGATATTAGCTTGTAATATATTTCCTTATCTCTGGGAAAAAAAGGTTCAGGGACATATATTTAAACCAATTTATAAGAGCTCCCATCATAGCATTTAGTTGTAAATTGGCTCACTGGACAGGCCAAAGTCTCAAGTTCACATTGATTTCCCATTTATACTTGTTGAAAACAGGCTAGGGCCCAGAGCATACCTTTTCTGCAAAGTTATAATTGTGAATTCAGAGAAATTCATTTTTTTTTCTTATAAAATTGCATTCTGTTTGCTGTATAAAGCCTTCAGCTGCATCTATGTGTGATGATGTTTAAGGAATCACACATACCACTACTGCCTTGTCCTCAGTGATCTCTACAATTATCTCAGCCTCATTAACATTTACAACCACAAACCAGAGAAGTGGGTAATTCAGAAAGTGCATGGGTGTTGAGGTAGTTTCAAGGTAAAGAGTCTTTATGTAGAAAGAAGTGTTCTCTTACCAGCTGCCAGTGAGGACAGTCATGCATTCACAGTGACAAAACACACAAAAATGCTTTTCAAGTGCTCTTTGGAATCTTAAGATTTCCAACTTACTTTTGACAACTTTTATGTTAAGATTCTTTCCTATATTCAGTGTCCACTCTTTGGAAAAATGGCAACACGCTCTAACAAAATTGTAGGCAGGAAAGTCAAGCATATTGTTGATGGATTTAAAAGAAGTAAGTCATCTTAACACCTTCACCTTGTAGTTATGGTGCTGAGAATACAATAACCTGTTTTGTTGTTGTTGTTGTCGTTTTGTTTTGTTTTTTGTTTACCACAGTATCTGGTTTGACATAGTTGAGTAAAGTGTAGTTAATGTCCTAAATAAACTTGCTAAATTATATCCCACCATCACTGTATGTAATGGTGGGATGACTTTAAACACTTTCCAGTATGCAATGATGCTACTCATGGCTATGTCTGGCAATCAGCATAAACAATCTTTTTGAAAATAATGTTGAAATTGCTTCTTCATTGTTTTGTAAAGCATATTATAATGCTTTCTGTATGAAACGTACGATAAAAATCGAACTGTACTAGAATTATTATTTTGGTGCATAGCTTATCAAGAAGCTACTATAGCTACTTTAAAAAATGCACAGTCAGACCATATTAAGACTGCTAACCACAGTTAATGTCGTGGACAGGCTTCCTAGCAAAAGAACAGCTTGCTGGCTCACATCCTTTGGGGATAAAAAAGCTCTTCTGTGCTTTTTTTTAAAGTTTGTCTCAGGCACATTTGATGGAGTAATGAAGTAAAGTTACTGTTGGTTATCAGTCCTGTATATAATACTAATTAAATGCAGAAAATCTAATATATCTGGCTCTGATAGTCTGTTAGCATTTTTTTAGAGCAAGAACAGAACGACATGTCTGCTAAGCTCTGTGTCAGGCAGTGCAGGAGTTATGGCCCTTAAAATTTGACTTTTTATTATAGTGCCTCCTTCAGGTCAGGTTGCGTGAAATTTAGTGTGTGTGCTTCAAATAGAGCGGGGCAATTTTCAAAGTGATTATCCAAAGCCATTTTGATATATACAATAAGCTATTGGCTCATAAGGTTGGCCAGTATCCTGATGCTTTAGTGCAAGTTATCTGAAAATCAACATACTGTGATTGCGCTTTTTCAAACCTGTAGGAGTGAACCAGAAATGCCACTATTTATATTTCTGATTCTGGTGGATGTTGTCAAATCTGTTCCTTCTGCAGTCAGCTTCCTAGGGGCATGGAGAAATATATGGCTTGTTTTGATTTCTACTAATGAAATGCATCATCAATAGAACTTATATAAATGTATATAAAACTCTACTTGGGCTACAACTCAAAGTGGTTTGGAGTAGAGACTAGCATCAAAAAGGCTTGGCAGTCTCCTGTGTGACATTAACCTAAATTTGGATATAAATCTACATCATCAGATCATGTACTTTTACTTTTAACATTACTTAATGGACCATCACCTACCACAACCATCTTTTGCCATTAGGCTATGTCTCTTTTTTCTAGCCTGCTGGTTGTTTGTGCGTAGCTAATGCTCCAACTGTAGCTGATAGACCCCTCAGAGGGACTGTTGGTCTGACCAAATGGGTGCACCTACTTTAGTAACCAGCACCTGACCTGGACTCCACCATTATAAGGAGTTCTGCAAGACACCCTACAACATCTGCAAGTTCACAAACTGAACTGATCAGGCCTGAAATTCAAAGAAACACAAAGCTGAATGCTAATCATAAAAGAAAACATAAACCAAACTTCTATGAAGCATTTCTGATTGCTGATTGTCTCTGGTTTCTTCTGTTATTCTATCATATTTTACAGCACTTTCCACTGTTAGTTTACAAGTGTCTCCACACCAGTCACTTGGAGTATGTACAGTACATGCATTTGCATTTATTTCTGTAGGTGTGTGTGTGTGCATGTACTTTCTTTTGATCGTGGTAAATGATGCTTGTAGCTTCTATTCTATTTGATAAAATTGGTCTTTGCAGATAAATTTGACTTGAAAAAAATTAAAGATTGTATTAGTTATCTCATTTTCCTTCATATCTACCCTGCAAAAAGTGAATTTAAGGGATGGCTGAATTTATGTCTTTCCTACATGGAAAAAATTTTCTTGATATAGTCTTTCAAAATTGTTCTCAACTCATGATATTGCCTATTATGCCTACTCTGCTAAAACTCTAAGAGGTGCGGTTCAGTTTTGTTTTATTTTAGATGTTGAAACACTGTTTTGGTGTTGTGCATGCACACTGTAGAGGTGATGTATATGGCCTCTACCCATTTGGTCGTGTCCACAATCCCGCCTAGTCGTGGTATCTAGCAACTAGCTTCTCCAGTGGACCTCCATGACGGTGCCAGTCATGGTTGCTAGGAGATGTGTGACACAACTGCAAAACCTCTATTATAGTTTGTTCTTCACTATAGGAGCCGCCTCCATGAGTCACAGGTTAAACTCAGCAAGTGTCAGTATGATGTATGACACAGCATTTGTCATATTCACGCAGCAGCATTGTTTCAATACACAGCTTTGCCTCTTGCTTTGCGGGGATAAGTGTTATTAAATTGAAATATAAGTGTTGAGTGTGTGTCAAATGTAGCTTAACACCCCTGGCAGAATCCGTCTTTGCTCTGAAATCATGCAGATCTGCATTAACATGCAATAGGACACATATAAAACATTCTCCTTTAAGGCCTCAAAGGATTATCATTTCATTACTGTGATGCTAATGACTCGCCCAGTTGTAGCTCTTGTTTATGTTTTTTGACCCAGTATTAATTTAATATGACCTCAATATAAATCTAGTTAGTATGTCTTAATATGCTAACCTAAACTTGTGGTGATTGCAACACTTGATGTGGTTTATTATCAAAGCCAAAAAAAAGTCTTAACTAAAAGTCCTACATTTATTCCATGTTTATGTTTTGATTTGAATTATGAACTAAATATGAAAAACTGAAGTGAAAATAAGCAATTAAACCCTCACCATCTTAAGACTTCTGGCTGAATGTTATGCCTATATCCTAGGATATTTTAGATTATTAACTTGTGATGTCAACTGCCAAATCTGGGAAAGGAGATGCTGACAATTCTCAGGATCATTCGAGGTTGACAGTGTATTAATTCTGTGCGGCATTTATTTTGTTTGAGGGGCTTTTGTACTCTTGTGAAGTCATGGAATAATATCCACAATGCAAATCAATAGAGTCTGCCAGATTATAAATTGTTGTAATTTCTTTCATAACATAATAACAGTGGTCACATATGTAGAACTCCCTTGGCTCCTGCCATTCCCACCTCCTACATCTTTGCTTTGTCTTAGGCTGACACTTGTGGAGGGACATGGGGGCCTTAATGACTTGTCCATGTTCTTGTATGGAAACAATGAAATTCTTTACATAATGCTGAAGCATTTTGTGACAAACATCAATCATACTGATTAATTTGCTGTACTTTTGCCATGTTCATTATTATATTAATGCAGCCATCATCATTACACTTTCTGGCTCTTAATTAAAGCCCTAAACCACCACCACCACCACCACCACCATCATCATCATCATCATCATCATCATCATCATCACCTTTCATTTTTCATGGACTAGTCTGAAAAGAAAACACAGCGGAGAAAAAATGTCTTTCAGTAATATCTACATGATATTAAAAAATGCAAAAATACAATCAGTCTGCCTTCATAAGGGGAAATGAAGCTATTCTTGTCTGCATCAGGACCTGGAGATTTCACATGGCATTTTGTGTTTTCACACACTGGTGAAAAACTTCAGCTTTTCAGCTACTTGTCAGCAATTTTTCAGCTTTATTAATGGAGAGCAAATGTTACAATCATCATTCCTGCAAGATGCATATATCCCTGAGATTCCTGAAACAAATCTGCATTGATTATTGCATTCACAAATTCATCTTTCACTTTAAATCCCCTTAGTTTGAACTAAGAGGTTTGGGCATAACATTATTGTTTGGGTATAAAACCTTAAACAAAAACATCCTGTGGGCTAAAAAGCTACGTTTTCCATTAACTGTCAGTCCACTTCAGTCAGTATATCGATGATATCACAGAAGTCTTCATCCTGTGTTTTGGGAGGGAGTTGCTCATGTTCAGTAATAAATTAAAACTTAACTCTAAGGCCATTTGGACATGTTACAACTTTGCATCATGTTTTTCATTCATATTAACAATCTCTCTTATTAAAGAGAAGACAATCCAGTCTCCTTAGTGTTTTCATTAGCAGCTGATGCACTAACTTGAGAGGAAAAGTTCTGGCAACAGTCAGTTCTTGCAATCACCTGACATTATCAAAAGGATGTTTCAAACAAAATATATAACAATAAATCTAGGCTATGCAGTGCTTTTTCAAATGCAACATGTAAAATAATATTTTTTTTTAATCACAAACATCTAGTAAGTATGCCTTGCTTGTTGAAAAATGTCCATTTATTCTTTATTTTCTTAATGTCAGATTTTTCTTGTAGGTTTATTTTAAAGCAAAACACAATTATTCTCTTCAAAGGTAGGATGGTGGCTGTGTTTATTAAGTTAAACAGGACACCTACATCGCATCACTCTAAAATATTCATTAAAATGACTCTACCTACATGTCCATGGTCACTATGCAGCATGAGAAAACCACCATGCACAAGGATGTTGAAATACCTGGTTCCTTAATTACTTACATGTGCCACGAAATAAATTGCGTGTAGAACTCCTTCAGGTTCACTCATGTCCACGTTCACCTGTAGCATCCTTATTTCTGCCAAATCATTCCACCTTAAATGACTCTCTGGATCTGTCTGTCTGCCTCTCTCTTTAGGATTCATTGGTCCCTATAGACTGCTGCAGCCTAAACATATTGCACTATTCAGCTGGTACTTATGTGTCATCTGTTATCTTTTGGACTGGTGGCTCTGGTGAGCATATGAATGATAATCAGGCCTTTGTGCGTCCATAGAGGTGCAGCAGGATCTGCAGCCTGTGAAGTTGCCTTAGGCGGAGATTAGGAGGGGCAGCCGGCCCTCTGTGTCACGTCGACAGTCACAGTGCCCATCCACAGCTTGGCCAAACCCCACTGGGACCTTAAATCCTGTTACACTGTCAGCTAAAACCATCATTTGTATTAGAGATGTGTGGGTGTTTAAGTGTGTGTACATATTAAGTGTGGGGTGATAGTGTCTTAAACTATGAATTATTCATACTAAAAAGAAAAGGAGATATTGACTACATCTCCATAAACAGACTGCTCTCTTTATGTCATCAGGCACGAGATCTTTGGGTATAATTACATAAAAGCCCATGAAAATGTGATTCTCAAATGGCACAGCAGGCACTGGTCAGTGTTATCACCAGGGATGAATTTGAGTGATGGCAATTGTTCCTACTTAATATCTTATAAATAATTTACTATTTCAGGGAGTCTGTTTTTCCTGCTATTAGCATTAAGTAGTTCTGGCTAAATAAAAAATAAATAAATAAATAAAAATAAAAAATAGGGTG
>OMKZ01033848.1:31114-57185 GCA_900302535.1 Neoniphon sammara | reverse complement strand
GCTAACAAGCTAACAGTTACTGTTACTCACTACTGTTTGTTGAGGCTAGTGGAGGATAACAGGTGTAGCTGAAGGGTCAATCAAACTCGGCGGGAGGAATAAAAACTGAGGAGTGTTCTGATTGGATCGCTCCACTCTTACATGTCAAAGTGTTTAATCTAATCAGAAATCAGCTGATAGGCCTCCCTCTGACTTCAGATTCTCACAGTTTCATGATGTTTTCTGCACCCCATGGCGAGAGTAACATTTAATGAAAAATTACATATTTTAGTTTACCATCCCTTTAAAGCTTTGTTGTGAATGCTTGCAAAGATATTTTGCTGCAAACATAAAGATGAAAAACACAGTGCTAACTTTGACGATGGCATTGTGGATCTTACTGAGGTAATTGCATGCAAACCCTTGGAAAATGATGTTGTAGAGAGCCCAGTACAGGGCCTGGAACGGCTTTGACTTGCATTATTCCTCTTGTGTCAGCACCGGCCAGAGTGAAGAGAGATGAATGGAGAGACCTTCATCTAAAATAGTCTGTGGCTCTGGCCTTCTCTCTCCTGAGCTTGTTGTCTTACATGATTTCTCTCCCTTTGTGCTCATCCTGCTCTGCCTGTCCTCCTCAATGTTTCTCTCTTTCTCTTTGCTTCTCTCTCTTTCTCTCGCTCTCATATTCTCAGCTGCAAAGCCTCCTCAGTCTCTATTTCCTCATGTCTGTGCCTTTGACTTGGCTTTTTACATCATTACGGTTGATATTTTTGACTGACCTTGCTACATTAAGGTCACAGTTTTGTGAAATGCGAGTAATTGATGAGAACATCCCCCTCATTCCAGTCTATTCAATGGTTTTCCTTGGCTCAGATCAAAGTATTTCACAGTGTTATTGAATTTGGAATATTTGGACATTTTTTATTGAGCATGAAAGATAAATGGGTGAAAATGAGTAGGCTATGACTCATCAAAGTTTCTGTTCAAACATCGTTTAAAGGACAGCACCAGGATAATTTTGCCTTTGGCTCATTACCAACATCAGTTAGCCATACCTTCCAGACACCCCTCTCTCTCTCTCTCTCCAACTCCACACTTAACAGCCTAAAACAGATTGCAGAGAATCACTGCTTTCTTGAGAGGTGTAATCCACCATCGCAAATATGAAGAGGATCAATGTACTATCAAACATTATCTTATAATGCTACTATTAGCATGCCTAATGGGAACAACACTGTGTTACATATTCATGGAGGCTCTGAGTGCTAAAAACAATTTTTAATTTTTTTTTTTTTTGCTTCCATCTAACCTAAGCAAAACTTTGAGCCAATAGTGGATGTTCAATCACCGGTGCCTTTATATTACTGCAAGCCAATGTTATTCCTGAGCCAAAACAAAATTATACTAACAGCTCACTTCACACCATGAATACAGCAGTCATCAATGAAGTACCCATATTAAAATCAGAATAGCTTTAATTGCTGAGTGCTGGAAATTAAAGTTTTTAATAAAATTTTATTGTAGACTGATTCAAATTCAAAGAAAACTAAAAGCAAATTGAAAGAAGTGATTTCTGAGTTTTAAGGTGTTTCAGCCAAGTTTTTTAAAGAGTGAAGGATGCAGTCATGAATTCAGATTTGCAATGCTAACTTTCTCTTCTGTCTCCTATGAAATCCACTGAATACCAAAGTTTGTCTGGCCTGTATGAATGTGCTCTGTTGTTTTTTGGTTGTTTGGTAACACCGGCATGCACAAGTGTTTTTCTTCACATTTTTCCTCTTAGTGGGCTACTGTGTCTGCTCTGACTGGTGTTAACACAGCTAAATTTGTTCTTAGTCTTTGTACTTCAAATAATTTAGCCCCTTTTTCTTATTCATCATCAAACGTTTCCAACAAAGCGTGGCTGCCTGCCTGAATCTGAAGGAAAAAAAACCCACAATGATCTTTCTAGTGAGGGGCTAGATTTTTGACAATGACTCAAACGTCCCATTTATTTTTAAATTACTTGGACCAAAATGTGCTGCTCAATAGTATTGATGTTTGCCAGTGTATTATGGATAAAAGTTACTTTCTTATGTTTCTTTGAGGTACTTTGTGAAATCAAAATTAGTTTTTTTTTTTCCATCTTCTATAACTGCTGTCATCATTAGTTGCCTAGCAACTGTAGAATTGTTCCCAAAAAGTATGTTCTTTTTTTCTGTTTTTTTGTTTGCTGTTTTCTGGCATAGGTGTCTGGAGCACCTTGTTCCACAAAAACACGCTGTCAGGTAATAGACTCAGTGTTTGTGGGGCTTTGTTCAGTAATCCCTCTGATTTGGTCATTTGAAAAATTTGCATTTTAACTTCTGGTACTGAGGAAACTAATTACAGTGTTATTGGTGAATTGGCTGCACACGATGGTAGACCCAAGCTTCAATATGTCGTTAGTTACAGATACTTAATCTTTTAACTGGTTATGCAGTCTCCACACACAGAGAGAGAGAGAGAAAGAAAGAGAGAGAGAGAGAGTGCACCGCTGCTCTTTAGTGAGGTCTAGATTGTGTCAAGGAAATTAAGTTATGTGAGTTGGGGAAGCCAGATCCAGCTAATCAAATCAAATTTCATTAAAACCTCACAGGTTTCATGTGAAAAAGTTCTCAGATCGTAGAATCCAGCCCTGTATTTCTAAAACGAGGAACATAACTTTGTAGTACGTTGTTATTTTGTTTTTACAGTTGGTACAGTATAGAAAGCTACACTTGGAAAAATACAAAAGTTTTGAATGTTTCACGATTTCAGCATCATTCAACTTCCCGTTTGCTCCAATGCGTTTCTCAAACCAAGGCTCAAAAACAAACTTCCAAGTAAAAGATGAAGACTGAAACATGCTTTACAAGGTCACTAAAGAAGAAGTCGCAGGTTTGTTTGTTTGAGCATTCATCCAATTTTAGCCCTAATTTGAATATAAAAGATGATAGTTGAGTTCTGCACAAGCAAAATAGAACATTAGTAAGACATGATCCCATTGGTCCAAATGCTGCTGTACTGAGAATGCAAACAAAGAAGGCCATATAGCTTGCTATAAGCTATTTAGCACAGCCTCTTGTGATTACATTGAAAAAATAGACCCTACATCAGGAAGTAAAGCAAAAACATAAGGTTGTTGTAAATTTGGTAAACAAGCACACACCCACAATGCCTTCTTTCTTAACCATTTAAAATTGAGTTTCAAGTGAGTTTCTTTTTGAGAGACACATTGGAATAATGAATGGGTAGATGACTTAAACTGAAATCGTCAACAGTCAAAAGCACCTGACACAGGTGAGTGACTTTCTATGGCTTTATACCACAAAGTGAACATGTATAGGTCAGTGTTTTAACCAACTAACATATTCTTTTAAAGTCAACACTGGCTGAAAACGCACAACACTATTATTTTGGTCAGAAGAGACAGAATAGTTGATTTCAATCAATGTGATGCGCAGCTCTTTACATGGGCATCTACAACAGCTGACAAAGAACAACTCACAAAGAACAATTAACGTTTAATGAGCAAATGAGGCCAGATAAAGGAAAATTGCAGACAAAAAAGACAAAGGGAGAGAAATGAGACACTTATCACACCATCTCGCAACTGCCTTTGATATTTGTGTTTTTCTGACATCCTTGTAATTAAGATAAGAGAAAACTTTATTGATCCCTGTGGGGAAATTGGGTTGTTTCAGCAGTAAAAGTCTCCAGCAGGGAAAAAAAATAGAATATAAAACTAAAAATAGGATAGAAAAAAAAAATAATAATAAAAAGTCATAAAACATTAAGGTCAATAAAATCAGTAAAAATAGAATACAGACAGATTAGGAATTAAATAAACATAGCACATGTTAAGTGCACGGTGAGAGCAATTATTGTGAAGTATTGCGTATATTTATGTTTTTGTACAGTTATTTACGTTAGTTGCTTATGGATGGCAGTTGAATCCACACAACAGTATGTATTTTTACTGTAACAACACCTGTATTTTATTGTTTAACTTATTTATGTAATTTTTTTGAACAAAGATGAAAATTGTCAGTGGTAAACATGGGCACCGAGCGATAAAGCCTGTGAAATATTGAAATGATTTGCCTCTGTACCTGCGTGACAATATCTCCCCGAAGCTCACTTTGTATTTCTGTTAATTGCTCTGTGTTGTTGGGGTGGCAGAGGGCTGCAGAGAAAAGGGAGAAAGAGTGGAAGTATAATCACCATCTGTTGTCAAGGTCATTTGCCACACTATAAACACATCCATCATGACCAGAAAATGTTCACAGTTAACTGGAAATGGAGTCATTAGTCTTGGTGACATTTCACATTCAATATTTTGGATCATTGTGCAGTATAACAGTGCAGTAAAGACCAGATATAATCACCAGACCAGATATAATCACGTATTTGATCTTTTATTCATTATAGCTACAGTACTGAAGTTTCTTTTCAACTAATAAAAATAGCATTTTGATAAGTTGGCAGCGCAAGTCGCTCTTTATAAGGTATTCTTCCCATGCAGTGTCGGTGTCTGCACAGCCTCCTTTCTGTGCACTTGCTCTTTTTATAACCTCTATGTGAATCATCCAGCCAATCAGGAGGGCTCTTTCAAATAGCAAAGTCTCAAGCATATAGTATTTCAAATGCAAAGATCTCCTGCTTGGCAATATGTTTAGTGTACGTATTGTAATTTATTTTGCAGGATATAAAAATTAGGATACACTATTTGTATAGGACGTGGAAAAAAAATTGTAATTTCTGTTATCTACCTCTGCTGCTGCTGTGATTCTCTTGAATTTCTCCTTTGGGGGATCAGTAAAGGCTGCTCTACTCTAAATGCATATTTCTTTTTACAGTAGGTGTTTTGCGCTGTCCTCTGCTACTGAGTGTACAGTCCTGTTTTCGTTGTGCCCCGTCCCAGTATGTACATGTTACTATCTAAGTTGTTAATGAGGCTTTGTTCACACTGCTGGGCCAATCTGATTTGATTCTCCAGTCTGATTTTTAGACTTAATGTCCAAACCTCAATCAGAGACGCTTTGATAATAAAAGGAAACAGGGCACTCCGGTAAATTTTTGAAACGCCCCCAGGCAGCTGGCCTCAAGTCAATCCAGATCTGATGCATTTGTACTTACATTTACTTGCATTGATACTGGTTGTCATAGTAAGAACGCAGCGGTGCCCACGCTGAGCAGTTGCTTACAACTGCCTGGAGTGGTTGTAAGCAGTGGAGACTTTGCCATGGATTATTTATCCATATAAGGACAATATCCAGTTGTGTTGCTGAAATTATTTGCTGTAGACATCAGGAGGGTAGTATATGCCGTTTTTGTTGCCACTTTTAATGCTGGTACCACAGTAAAGCCTGAGATGCCGACCTGTGAGAGAAGCGAAGACTGGGGGCCTCGTGCGGTCCCCAGGACTTTTCATGAAGACAAACGGCTTGCCAACTTCGGGATGCAGAGGTAGACATTTCAGATACTCTGTAATCTTGTAAAAAGCAGTATTGAATGTCAAGACAGAGTCAAATTCCCACGTGGTGAGAAAGACGACATGAAATAGATCTGACAGTTGAATGTCAAGAAACGTGAGGTGCATTACATTTGAAGCGACATACAAATGTGGATTGAATCTGATTTGGAAAGTATCAGATTTCATGTGTTTTTTTCTTCCTCGTTCAGACTGCAGAAAATCTATCCAGCTCAAATCAGATATGACAAAAAATTGGATTTGAGCTGCCTGACTGAACATAGCTCAAGTCTCTGCACCAGTGCCCACAGACGAATGCTTGTATATTTATACTCATTCTTAGATTATGAGGGGTAAAATTTCCAGGATGTTAGGAGATCACAATTATTTTTTTTTTCTTTTACTTACTGTGTTGCGTTTTTGGGATTGTTTGCCCAGTTGCAAGTGAACCACGGCTTGTAAACAAATCACATGGACTCACAAGTAGCTTGATTATTGGACAGAGTTTTAGTAACCTGCCATCCCATGAGGCTGCAGATTATGGCAGCAGGGGGAGTCAGATCAAATCTGATTCTGTTTCTTCTAACTTGAGCTAAGCATGATGGACTGCGCTCCTTATTGTAATTTACCTCCTCTGGTGTTCACATTACAGTCATTCCTCCGCTCGTGTTTTGCGGAGGCAGTGCACATCACCTCAGCTTGACTGTTTCTGTTGTTGTTACAATATTGTGCGAATGCGCTCTCATTCTCTGTAATTTCACAATGAGTCACCTCAGTGTGCTGTTTTCCTCATGCATATTCATAACTGGGAGGTGACCCACGGTACAGGTCAACATGTGCCGCGCCTAGTTCCTCTGTCAGTCAGTTGTCAGATCAAAACTAGAATATCATAAATATAAAGCAGGAGGATGGGGAAAATCACACATTTGTTCACTTGCCATGGATACACACAGTACTGCACTTCAACTACAAGCAGAGCTGGAAACATTCCCTCAGTTTGTAGCTCCTTTCAACTTTGTTTAGGGTGCTAGGTTGTTATATACTTTGGGTCTAATCTGTACATAATATTATAACAAATCTCCTTGATCTGATGGTGTTCACATAAATATTCATTTCTGGTGGGTGGGCCTCACCGTTCCTGCAGCAAGTATTTGCTCCTGCTCAAACATCATCAATCAAAACAGTCATATATACATACATATCAAACACATGCATATATGAATAAAAATGTAGGATTATTTAGGAATATTTGTTTTGAATATTTCTTTTATGACTTTGCATTGCTTCAACACAGAAAGTGATGCAAGACCACTTTGAACCTGCAAGCAGGCATGTAGCTCTACAAGGTGGTAGGTCTCTGTGGAAATTTTGATGCCTTTGATTTTATGTCTGTATAGTTGAAGGAAGGCTTACATAAAGATTAGTAAGAGGTCTCAAGTGAGAAAAGAAAAAGGTATTGGGTAAACAATTTGTTTTAGACATGGTTATAAACAGACATGCACCACTCAAACATCAGTTGCATATAGCACTCCTACACATGAACAATTTTTGCACAACTTGGTTGTGCCTATGAGTTGCAAGTTACATAAAATTCATGCAAATAAATGGTTACACTAAACATTTCAAATGCAATTAATACTACATGCAGCAAGCAATGAGATTAATGAGAACGACATACATAATACACAACTTGTTTATGAGCTCATTCACAACACTTTTCCGTCTATTTCAGATTAAATTACTGTAAATTCATATCGTGTACAGTAGCATACACCTTGTAGCTACCGCTGCTAATGTGAAGTTAGGTTAACTGTCCATGATTACCATTAATTGATGTAACGTAGTAATAAACACAGTTGGCTTATTTTTCTACCAAAAGTGAAAGACTAATATTTTTCAGAGCCCAACAGAACTGTCAGAACCAAACTCTGCAGTCATGTGACATAAAACTATGCTGTGGTTGGTTGTTGCATGAACCTTGTTGCAAAAAGTTGGAACAGTTTCAATTTGATGCAGCTAAGTTTCATGCAAGTTTTCCGTTAATTGCAAGTTTATCGCAATACACAGTGCAACTCCGATGAAACTCAGTTACATACAACCAAAGTTGTGTGAAAAAGTTTCACATGTAACATCGACCTAAGTCTTAAATATGTCTCAGGGTACAATGCATGAAATGTCTTTATGACAGCTGATGTAAAACACAACCACTAAAGGACTCAGGATCACCAAAGTTATGTTTAAAATTATATTGGTAGAAGATTTAGGCTGGCTTTACATGGTGCAACTGAAAAGCAACTTCAGTTCCATGCAGCATGGAGTTGTAGGTGAATCAATCCAATGATAATTATAAATTTGGTTTTCATCATCATTTGGAATGTTCCATGTGTGTTTGTTGACATGGCAACAGTAAAGTTTAATTTGCAACCTGCAACTAATTGCATGTAAGTTGCGCTGTGTGAAGCCAACAACCAGAGTCGGTATGCTTAAGAATATAAAATCATGATCAAAGAAAAATGTGAAACGAGTTGCAGTGACCTTAAGTTAGTATAGCATAATATCATTGAAAAAATCACCTGTTACAAATAAGTTTTTCAGACAGAGAGCTCTGTTCTTCTGCGAGTGTGTTACCGTGCTGATGATCATATTCTGCTAAATTTACAGGATTGACTCAACTATGCACACAGTGGGAAAGTGGGACGGCTCGCACACTTCCACTGTCTCTCGCCAGGCATTAAATTTGTAAACATCACCACAGTACCCTCCTTACATTTAACAACAATGATAAATGTACCAGGAAACTTGCCAGAGGCTCTCTGTTATTGGTTTTAAAGCAACATGAAGTCCCACTGGAGAGTGAGTCTGACCCAATAACAACAGAAATTGATTTATGATAAAAAGGCGCAGAAAATGCTGCTACGGGGAGCCAAGCGACTGAGGGAAATGCTCTTTGGGGAAGGGAAACAAAGGATAATCATTGAGGTTGGATTGGATTAGGGTACCTCTTAAAAAGGTTAAAAAGCCTTTATTTGGTGGTTAGTTCATAATGGAACATTTTGCCCAGTCAACCTGAATGGTAACAGACATATGGAAAGACCAGCATCCATTCATGTGTTTATTTGTTCGCCCTTCAAAGTCAACATCTCAGATGGCACCATTAGGGTTTTGAATAAATGTGGACAAAATGAGGCATTTAGCTTAAACATTCTCAAAATTACACTGATTGGCCCGGGGGGGGTGGAGAGGGTCTATATTGTTTGTTAGTCCATCTGTCACATGCAGCATCGCAGACACCATTGATCAGATTTTGATGAAACTTGAGGGAATTCTGCATCGTTGCATTCTGGCATAACAGACACACTTTTTTACTGATTGGCCCAGAAGGGAACTGAATCGTCGGTGGCAAATGACCTTTTTACGCCCGTCTTGTTCATACCAGTGCGTAGCCATTGTTTTACACAAGACAAATGCAATCGAATACCTAATCTAATAATACAGCATGTAGCCCCCTGCTTGTCTGGTGTGAGCACTTCTGCCACAAAAAGATCTTTAGGGCAGATGATCAGTGAAACTAAGAGGCTTTTACAGTCAGGAATTTCAAAGTCATTGAGTATATGCGTGTCATTAAGACTATCCGCCCTCAGAGGTCTTAGCAAATCCAGAGCAGCGCAGCTTGGTGTCTGAATAAGGGCAGTATTATCAAGCTGTCACCACACACTGAAGCTTAAATCCCTGAATGACAAACCCTAGTTGCCCCTGGATATGAGACTCTGGTCAGTCAGGAAATAGAGCTGCCATCCACCACTGTCCTCTCACTCACCCTGTGTGTCTGCATTGTTAATGCTAAGTTGATGTCCGCACATTAAAGAGCGCTCTGCTTCGCCGCGTTCACAGCAGTGACACGGTACTGAGGCAGTCATCCACTCCGGTTACAGTGGAAGATGAGTCAGTTTATCCACCGTGGAATTATACACAGGCGTCGTGCACATAGGCCATGTGCCCCCTCAGATTTTTTGAACTCTGCCTTTTTTTCCAGAACAAATAGAGGTGTATCTGACAATTCAGCTGCAATCACGGCATAGACAAGTTATTTTCTCCCTCCCATCCCCTGTCTATAGGGTATTGGTTAATTCCTGATGAGTCACGTCTCCTTTGAAACAGATGGAGTGGTGAGATGCTGCAGACAGAAGACTTATCCTGTGTCACACATCCTTCACTATAGTATTCAAGCCAATGCCATCAATTCTCAGCATCAGAGTAGTTTCCAGCTGCTGTTATAACAAAATAAAATCCAAAGTATAGACAGCAGATACACTGACATCAAACTGACATGCTGTTTATTTGATTCTATGAACTAAAATATGACTCAGCAGTAAACTAAATAAATAGACATTATGACAGTTTGTTTTAAATCGGAAGTGGTAAAACATCCTAACTGCTGGTGCGATCTGATTACCAGCAGAACTATAACCTGTAATCGCTCAAAAGTGGATAATTTCAAGTTCTGCTGAGTATTTTGACTTAAAAACTCACATGGCAGGAGATAACAATACAGCGCACCACATGGATGTGGTGTTGAAATCTAGTTTTATTGAGCTAGTTTGAGTGAAACCTTTTTTTTCTAGTCAAATGAATGTAGTTTTCAATGTCACAGATAGAAAAGTCAAAGCAACCACAGCTTTGACACACAGCCTTCACAGGGCTCTGGTATGTTGAGATAGGCCTTGGGATATTAGACCTCCATTATTCTTGCTCATAGTGCGGAATTTCTACCAAATAGACTGGTAAAGTGTTTTGTAAAGATCCTAATTAAGATATTAACAACAACAAAGTGGTAATTAATTAAATATGCCTTTAGATGTGAAAAGGGTACTTATTTCACTCTATTTTTGGTAAAAATTGCATTTTCCCCTGTGCCTTCTGCCCGCAGCATGTGTTAAAAATCTGCTTAGTGGCCATTTACACCGAAAATTCATTCAGTTTTTTCCACTAAGACAGCTATAATAGCACAGCACAGTTAAGCTGGCAAATATCATCAGTAAAATAAAGTTGGTTTTCTTAAGTCCTTACTCAGCTGTCATTTCATTTACCTTGCAGATTTGGATTGGTTGAAAATTCCCATGTTTATTTATTAATTAATTTATTTATTTATTTATTGTGTGCGCATCTGTGTGCACCTCCTTAAAAAAATGAGTGCCTGACGCCCCTGGACTTACATATATATGCTGTGGCTGTCAAATCACACCGGTTTTCATGTGCTAATTCACTCGCTTACACACATCATGCACTGATGTACACACACACACACACACACACACACACATAGACGTACATAATAAGATACTTCAGCACACTTGAACCAGCTCTTATGCACAATTACACACCCATATGTACACAGACACAGAGTCACATCCTTAAAAACACTAACACTACACACGTGCATTTGCACACACAGAAAACTACTTTAATGTGCCTAAACACATGTACACACACATGCACCAAAATGCAAAGAGACATGTAAATGCACACAGGATTACACACACTCACCCACCCACACACACACACACACACACACACACACACTTAAGAGCTTTTCATAGTTGAAGGCAATGTAAACATAATCAAAAGTGTGAATGTAAACAGCACAGCGGCATGTATATTGAAGCTTTTCTACATGTGTTTACGTGGATGTTGTTGAATTCCTGCAGACACATTTCCCCCTATGATCAACCAATCACAGTGTGCGACCTCATGTAGACTTGATGTGAAGTGGAAATTCTTGGGGAGGCACTTGCCTCTTTGCAGGGACCCTTTTCGACCCCAAATACATGTCAAATAGCATCAGTTTATGTCCAGAGGCGCTGTTTTCATCTAGGTATAAAATATGCTTTATGGTGGACATGCACACACACGCAGCGACACGCATAAATGCGGACGCACACACACTCAATGACACACACAATGACACATACAAAGGCGGACAAACACACTGGCAAGCGCACACGCTCCTTAACTCCGAGTCATGCCATTCTTCAACACGCAGTCATGCTTCATCCCCTACTGTGGATGAGTGTGTTGGCATGAAAGTTTGATTTATCCTCGTAATATCCATCAGGTCAGTGGGACCTTGGGAAGGCTCGGCCATAAAATCAGGGCTCTGGCTGGGCCTTTTTAATACAGTCTCAGTAAAATGGCTGAAGGTCAACGGCACTCTCACTCAATCAGATAGAAACAGCTCCCGCAGCTGGAGCAACTGTTGTTGCATTAAAGTTGGACTGATACACTGCGGTAACACTATTCTGAATAAAAGATGTTTATACTCCAGTAGAAACACTGACTTGGAGGATGTTGTTCCACAGTAGAAACACTACTCTTGGTAAAAGATCTTCCCCCTGCAGTGGAAACATCACTCTGAGGTAAAGGCATCAGTTCCCCAGCAGGAACATATAAAAGATGTCTGTTCCACTGTGGAAACACAACTCTGAGAAAAATGCCTTTTTCCTAGTAGAGACACTGAGTAAAAGATCTCTGTTCCCCAGTAGAAGTGCTGAAAGATGTCTGTTCCCCTGTTGAAACAGTAAGTAAAAGAACCTGTTCCCCAGCAGAAATGGTAAATAAAAGATGCCCGTGTCTCTGTCGAAACACCAGCTGTCGTTCCTGTAAAGGGAACAGAATGAATTTGTGCGTAAAATTTTAGTCGATAGAAATTTATGCAGGTTTAGGTATTCATCAACTTTTAGTAGTTCCAGTTGGTTCTTACATCCAAATGAAATTTCCACCTGACTCAGAGCTGGTGTAAAGTGTGTATAATCTCTTCAAGTTATTTTACTTCAAGTCTTTCACTTTTATTGATAAAACCAGGCATTAAATAGGCTTTAACGTGTACCAACTATTTCTCAAATTATTACACAGCACTAAGAAAGCCAAGAAATAAGCACCAATTAGTTGTAGATGCTATTTCAAGTAAAGGTGCACTATGTAAAATTGCTGAAGGTCAATTGAATTGAAGCTGTTTAGCTGTAGATGACCAAAAACAACATAATTTGATGGTGGAGTCTACACGGCTCTCATCATTGGCCCAACTCAGTGATAGACAAAGTGCTTTTTCCATGTTTTTTGTCAATGGAGTCTAAAGGGTCCTCACTTAAATCAACCCTTGGGAATTTTTCATCGTGACATGACTGAATGATGTTCTTTTATTGTTACAATGACAGAGACCAACACATACCCAGTGATGACACCGATGTGCTTTTCTGTTTGGGAGACTGCAACAACAGTTCCCTGGCCTCCTCCCATGGCCCTGATACCGCTTTGGTTGGCGGCAGTGTGCTTTTTACTGAACCGCTAGTAAACAAACCGTTTTCTTTTAACTTCTTGCACTGTCTTCTGTGAGGATGTAAAAGCGCTCACCTGCTGTGTGATCTTCCCCTTATGTCATGTTTTTGTGGGGCTGTAATCCCACTGCTCCTGCTGCACAATAGTCGGCTATTTGTTTTTTGTTTGTTTTTTTTCAGCTGAGTATTACCTCAGTTTCTGCATGACTGAAGTTCTTATTCACTGTCTTCAATCCCATTTTGGTCTGGAAAATTATGAATACGGGTGTTCTCCTAATATCGCGTTTCTGAGGCAGTGGTGTTGTGTTAATTCATGATAATTAAAGTCCTGTGAACGTGTTTCTAATTTACAAGTGACTGGTATTCATCAACATATGCCTGTGAATAAAACTGAAAACAGGTGGCTTCTTAATGTTTGGCGAGTGTGAGATTTTACCCTTTATGTGTTTCATGTGCAGATATACTCACAAATTTACATGCATTTTATGAATGACATCCACTAAGTAAATGAGGTCTCTTCCCCAGTAGAGGCATGTAGGTCACCATTTAACAAGATTGTATTATGAGGGCAGTAGGAGCATTTCTTTGCACCTCACTTATATAAGCCAAGAGAGTTTTTGTCTTACCCACTAAGAATTTTATGCAAATTAAATTCTGGTGCAAACAAGTCCTCGAAAAGAGCACCGCATGAGGTAATAAACCCCATTCTCACCAATTGCAAGTTCTTATTGCATACAGCTTTAAGACTAATCCACCAAGGCTGGCATCCTTGCACCCTAAAGTGCCCTTTATAATTGGAGCGCTCTCTGATCTGATCTGATCTGCTCCAGGCACGACACGATGCTGGTCACGTCTGGCCATGTATGTAAAACACGAGAGGATCAGTTGAGCAGCAGTGATAGCAGCTATTATGAATGGCCAGACTCTTTGCACAAGGCTTTACACGCGTTAGTGAATTGGGTACAGTCCCAACTCACATGACCTCACCTACAAATATATGTGAGCAAAATCATATGATTTACATGTGCATGACCATAACAGACAGAAAAAGGCTGAATTTTGTAACCAGCACTATAGCACTAGTTTCCAATCATTGTGCAGTGGTTATTTGAAGGTTGGCATTCTGATTTGGTCAGGTTAGTGGTTGGTTAACGCACTTTTCCCTGCACAAACTTTTAGTGGGTCCGGGCCTTCACGACTTAAACTCTTCAACCTTGCCGGTCCCATGGGTGGGTTTGTCATTGTTGCATGGCCAAGCTTTGTCCAAACGCACTGAACTTGATTGTAAATTCTAGTGGAGATCCCAAGGTTTCCAAAGATACCATATTATGTCCTGATGAATTACAGGGAAATGTGTATGAAATGATGCACAAGACGTGATGGTGCAAATAAACAAAAACAAAAACAAAAGCATGATGTAACTTTAATCAAACGCTAAAACCAGCAGATACAGAATATGTATGTGAAACTGTCGTACAATATGGAATAAAAAATGTTTTTACTGTCTTTGAAGCTAAGGGGAAATTTGCAGGAAAACGTAAGTTTGATGTGTTCCCCAGTAGAAACACTATGTAAAATATTCTTGTTCCCTAATAGAATTATTGATAAAACCAGTTTGATCCCCTGTAGAAACAGTGAAAAAGGGTTGATTCCCAGTAGAAACACTGAGTAACAAAAGGCTTTTTCACCAGTAAAACACTGAGTAAAGGAGGTTTGTTCCCCAGCAGGAATACCAAACACAATTGGTCTGTTCCTAGTGGAAACAAAAAGTAAAATAGGCCTGATCCCCTTTAGAAACATTAAGAGGTTTGTTCCATCAGGAAACACTACTCCACTGAACCATTCAAAGCTCCATAAGATATGCATTCATAATAGAAACATATTTGTTCCCTAGTAGAAAGTTTAGTTTACTAGTGCTTGTCATTCAACATTCAGCACTTTTATTTTTTTATCCTTGTGTTAATATGCTATAATTAAAACTGATCCAAAGTTGTTCTGTTCACAGACACCCTTCCGATGACTCATATTATTTTTGAAATACAATGCAATTTGGTGAACGTAAAGTCTTGCAGCTGCGCTGTCTTTATGATCACACTCAATCATCATTTGATGACTTATTGACGATTTGCTGTTTGTGGCATTGTGTTGTGTTTGTTGTAGAAATTAAAAGTTAGTGCAGAGAGCAGAAATTAGGGGGGAAAAAAATCAGGGGGCTGAAAGCAGCAGCTGAAAGCACCAGCAAAACAAACAGAAAGAGCTTGTGAGAAAGCCAATAGTTATGATTAATTGTACTTATATTTCCTTCCCTCAATTTGTTATGTCTGACGGCTAAATAATGCGTGATTTTCACAGCTTAATTATACACATAGCATTAAGATCTGGCTGCCAAGATGATCCAGAGTGAGTGAAATATGTTCTTATCTGCAGCTGCACTGCTGTCATTCAACCTGAAATCTGTCATAGAAAATTCCATATAGGGTGATAAGCTGCTTTCTTCACAACCGTATGCATCACAGCACAAACTATCACCTTGGTCCCTGTGAGAAAAAGATGATTTTATGAAGTACAATTTAACTTATAATCATTATGGATCACATACGGTCCAAAATTTTCCCACCCAAGTAATATGTAAATTACCATATAAATTCCATCAGGATTTTATGTTTGCAGATTTCCAATATGTTATAAATTTCACATCTAATTTCATCAGGCTACTGGTGTTTGTGTTATGTGCATGATGAGTTAAAAGGTTTTCGCCCATTTGAAACTGCATTACTCTTCTATGAACACCTAATTATGTAAATCATAATTAAGATTTGAGTAGATGAGAGGAATAATTATGTTTAGTAAAAAGATTGAAGAAGAAACACACTGCATAAAGGCGTTTATTCCTTGTCTCCAGAAGGTGTAAGTCTTACTCAGTGGACCTTAACCTATAAAAAGGCAAATATCTACATGGCAAAAATTAGTGGCAGGGTGACCCAGCCATCCTGTATCTGAAAACTTGATTGGTTTGCAGCAGCCGGTGTTTCCATCAAGCCGTACTTGCTCGCCCACTGTAAGCTGCTCTAGATAATTTAAATGTGTGAAATACAATAAATGTCAAACTGCTTCCACATTAAAGCTGCAACAGTTCAAGACGTACCACTTGTTGGTGGGACACGAGTTGCTGTTTCATGCTTGTTTGCAATGGACAATAACACTAAATCCGTGCATGGGCGCATCATGATAGTTTTAGTGGTCTAAAGAGAGAAGTGCACATTTCTCCTTGCGAGATACTGTCAGGCCTGCTTACTATCATTTGGAATGACCTTGTCACCCGCACTCGGCAGATCTCTGAATTACATCCCACAGCGCCCCCCTAATGCTATCATTACCATTATTAATGGGACATGACACAATTCATTGCCACACATAACACTCTCCCATGATCGACGAGTAATGGCTTTTCTCTGATGTAATGCTGTCGGTTTCTTAGTTAGTGTGTCAGGAAGTCAAATGTTGAGAGAGCAATACTTCTGCTGCAGACTTGGAAGTGCAGTGCAGGGGAGTCTCTAAAATCCAATTTCATTTTTGGGCGTGCGGCTTTGAATTAAATCCCCCCCATCTGGATTTTGTTTCAAATAGAGTATCAGTATCAGCAGTATTGTCTGGACACTGATTGAAAAGGTGCCGGCGCTGTCCGTGGTGCTGAAATTCATCTGTGGGTGTACAGTCAGCAGCCAGTTTCACCATAGTGTTTTGTCTGACTGTAATTCAGTCCCGATTACATGTAAATTATGCAGGAGATCCAATATTAAAGAATGATTTATACATGCTCAAGCATTTGTTATCATAAAAACACAGTGACGTGGACCTTAAAGTATTTCTTCAATTTTCAACTTTTGGCTCTCATGAGGTGTTTTGCTCACTCAACTGCAATGACATTGAGCATCTAATTCATCTAATTTCAGAAAATAAAATGTCCTTTTTTTATTCTGTTCAATGTTACCTAGTTCAAGTGATTTTATTATATACATCATTTCATTTGTCAATTTATCTGCCCTTTAAAGAGAAGACCATGTACCGGCAATGACCTTACAATGACAGACTCATTTCTCTCCGCTGGTGTGAAAATAATTGTGGCAAGCCAAGTGTCTACAGTTTATGATTCCAAATTTGCATCAGAATTTGTTGTTAGACTGAGGCAGTCAAGCATAACATGGCCATTCTGTCTGGCTAAATATGTTGGAAGTCAATAATATTTTTGAATTTCAAATTTGTGAAACAAGATGACGATCCTCTTACAAAATCAATTATTAAGCTAGCTTGATCACAGTCACGTGCGGTTTACTCCTTTTGGGCAAGGAGAGAATATAGATGACAGGGTGGACAATGCACATTTGGATTTCTGTTTGGATTGTTTGTTATTTGTAGGTGAACATGACACATATGCATTCATATTATGCATATGCGCTGATACTTTGCATACACACATACACAGAGCGTTGAGTTATTCCTGTCTCGGCACAAGTTGGAGCAGTTAGGGAAAGTTTGAGATTGAATTGCTGTGAAGAAATGAGAGAATCCTGTCTTCCTCAACTCCAAATAATATGGAGCAATTTTGAAAACCTTTTGCTAAATGACAATTGCAATATATCCTCGGAGGGAAAACAGCGTTCCACCATGCAGCGAAATATGTATTAACATGTTGCAACTCTAGACAGAAGGGACATTAGCAATTGAAGAGAAACACGCGTCATTTGCCCTTTGATGAATTTGTTGTTTGATTGGTGGTGATGGTGATTGATTACTATGATATTACTGATCCATTTGCTGCTGTTTTTGTTGCTGTCCCATGTGAATCCGGTTATGAATTATTTGTTGTTTTTGCTTCGACAGTAAGTACATTTGAGATTGAATGGGAAATGCATGCAGACATAGACCAACAACAGCTCCACCATATATAGTCAGCACCAGCTTAAGATCTGACCTAGTATTGTAGCCTTTGTGATAACTATCTCGCACGGCCTCGTCTCTCTCTGTTGAGCTGCTTCAGAACTAATTTGCTGTTCAGGAAACTGCAGACACCCTGACCAGGAAATGTTTCTTTTCTTCAGGGCTGGATGAAAATAAAATAAACATATTTTCGTATAACTGTGACATGGCTGCAAATTCGTTTTTTTTTTTTTTTTTTTTCCGCAGTGATAAATGTACTCTTGAGAGGAGAAAAATGCTGGTATGGAGACACAGGAGAAAAAGTACATTTTGAGAGCAGCAGCATCAACACCAAGGTCAAGTTGGGACTGAGTGCTCCCTGTGTCCTACATCTGTGTTTCCTGGCATCACAGTTGATTAGAAACAACACTATGCAATATGTTTATGTAAAGTAAACACGTCTTTCCAGCCTAAATCAGAAAGTGCTGCTGCAAGACAGACCATGCAGATTTGTAGATTTGAGGTGACCATATTTGACACCAGGGGTACATCTCATTCTCTTGTTTTGCATCCATGATTCCTTCACTCGCGTCCTCTTCTCGCGTCTTAGTCCCTCCCTCCTAAAACGCAAGGAGTATGCAAGTGTGAGATGCAAGGATACACTTGTGTTTCTCCGCTCGCAGCTCCTCCAGAGGGCCTCTCAATTCTCACCTCCTCAGAGCACTTTCAATGAACTGAAACGTCCTTAAAGATGATGGACAGAGGTCGATTTCCAGATCAGGAGCAGGATGGAGGAGTTGAGGATGCTTAAAATAAGGAGTAGAGAACCAGCTCAGAGTTTTATTTAGGAAGATAGGGTGAATCTGCATATGATTCAGGCTGATCAGTGTATTTTTCCATAAAAATGTTGCCTAATGCAGCTTTAAAGTCACAGTGAAACAGCATTTTGAGAGTGTGTTGCTTCCTTAATTCGATGTATTTCTTGTTTCTTGTTGTTTTTGGGCTGGGGCCCAACACAGGGAGACATCTTTGAAAAGTGTAAACCAGTGGGAGGTCAGTTAAGGAGAGAAAGGCGGTTGTGTTTGATGGGAGGAGTGTGATTGTTGGAAAATGTCATGTTGTTGTTGGTTGAAATTTTTGTGTATGCCAACTGGTTCAGCATGACATCACCACTGAGGATGTTTTCCAGGATGAAGAATTAATGAGATTTTGATGTATAAAAAAGTGAATATTTTCACTTTATTGACTAGATGAATATCGTTGCTTGTTGAAACATGTTATTTTTCATTTCATTGTGACTTTTTGATTGAATTGGAAAAACAGTTAAGAGGTGACTCTCTTGGGCCCTCTTGACCATTTATGTTAAGAGTGGAAGCCTGAAAGCGTGGGGCATGAATTGCACTGTGTTATACTGAATGCAGCTTAGCTATTTTAGTACCTCAGGCACAATGTCACATCCACATGCCCTAGGGAAGATTTTGTGGCTGTTGTTACTTTCGTTGTAGACTTCTGACTGTCAGATTAGGACGTGAAGACTAAACAATTGCTTGCTTAGGCACCTGAATTAGGTGTCAAAAGCCTTAGATTTATCTGAGGTTACGAACATCACAAATAGCTGTTGTAGATTTTCTGCGATTCTTCAAGAGATGAGAGAAAGGGCTCTGCACAATGTTGCACCGCTGTGTGTGCTGCCATCAGTAAACTAAAGGTTTTGACTTCATCGCTGCTTGTTGCCCCCGTCTTTGATGCATGTGGTAATTTTTCTCAGAACCCTTCCCAGGAATCCACATCTACTTCTTTGTATTCCTATGAATAATTGGTTGAGTGTTCAGATTTTTGGATGTTTACACAATAAAGCTATTGTATTATTTATTGTCTTAAGACGAGGCCAGATCCCGCGCGCGCACACGCTCGCGCTCACATTTTCACATTCTCTTGGACAGTTTAGCAGTTAGATTACTTTCTGCCGGCATGTCGCCCAGGCTGGTGTTCTAGCCATGGCAAAATACATATCTCATCATTTGGAGCTTCCTTTACCTCAGAGCCTAGCTGCCACTCCAACACAGTAATTACCTCGTCCTCCTTTACTGCTAATGAGAAGGTAAAATATGAGCGTCTGGCAACCACAGTCATTTGCGACCCTAGCTTGCTCCCGGCAGGGGGAAGGATGGAGAGAGCGGGAAAGAGAAAGAATGAGAGAGAGAGAGTAATTTCTACCCACAAGCCACCGCTGAATGATTCAATCTATTCTCAACCCACCTGTCCAAGTTATCCTATGTAACCCTGGGTTTGCCCACCATGAATCACAGTGATCCGCCTTGTTTTTAATCAAATTGTTAGACTCCCTATTTACTTGTCTTACCAAAATAATGGTTGAAACTGCTTCCAGTAGTTGCTTATCATAGCTTCATTACACAGCCCTTCTTTATTTTTCAAAGAAACACGTGCTGATAGATATTCGTAGCGGCTGAGGAGCTCAATTGTGAGGACTCATAACATACAGTACAGTACAGGGAACATTACTTCCTCAATTTTTCAAAGCGTATGATGAATATTAGTTTTGCTTTGCTTGGTTTGTCCCAGAATTAATGGAATTGCCAATAGAAGGCTATTAAAGCTTGGTCTCACTTTCATCAGCCACCCTCCACAGCTTTCCCCTGTTGCTTTTCCCCCTGTTATTTCTGCATGCAATGATCAGTATACATGTGCATGCAACGACCCTAAAAATTAAAAAGGCAACATGCACGCACGATGCCGTTTAATGCCCTACATGATTTAAGAATTACGATAGATGACATGTGAATGACTTGATTTGATCTTCCAAAGGCACCTTTCACCTCCTATCAGTGACAATACATGAACATTCAAATACCATCAAAATGAAATGCATGCTTTATGAGACCGTAAGACTCTTCATTCAACATCCAATACACATTTCCATGTCATCACCGCTCTTCTATTCCATTATCATTTTTTATCTGATAGGAAACAAATCAAGGTTTTGCAGTGGCAGGAACAAAAGCCATTTTCATGTTGAAGGTTATAGAAAAACACAGTGATGTAAGGGAAAAGATTATATTGGTGCCCTTCGGATAGACTGCAATGTCACACATGAGGAGACAAAGAATTTCATCATAGTGGTGACGGTTTTTGAAGGCAATCAGAAACATTTTATGCTTTTTGCAGAGCTTCATATTTGCCATAAAATCTTAGAGATTGAGTCCCAACCCTTACCACAGGGGTGAAAAAATCCTATTAGATTGAAAAACAGCGAGGGACGTTGAAAACGTATTAGCAATAATAACAGAAATTGCTAAATGCAGTGCATTCAATATGGCTGTTTTAGAAGTCATAAGTGGAAATGATACAGCCAGGGCATAAAAGATTAAATTCATTTCAGCAGATCATGTACATGCTAATGTTTACTGATTATACAGTCCGTTCCATTAGAAAACCATTAGCAGAGTATTATAATGATTAACATAAAATTGACTTACCGCATCATTTCGCTGATATCATAGACTAACCTTAATGCAATGGTTAACACGTCATTAATAGCTAGTGTTAGTGTCAATAAAAATCCAATAATACTGCAGATTCAGCATAGTAGAGTCATCATGGATAGATTAACTGGATTTAGAAACCACAGATTGGTAGATGTAACATGCCAATATGCTTTTATTACAGAAAAAGAATAAGTTTGTTACCTACCTTTCCTCTTTCCATGTAATTACAGTCAGATATCCTTGGAAAAAAATGTTGGAGGTAGTTATCGAAGTGATGTTGTTGTGCGGCCTACACTTACATATGCACCTCAACAGGTTTTTCAGACAGAATCCATATTCATGTCCCGCAGTTCACAGGAGATTTAATGCCAAAATTTTCATGGTTTATCTAAGTGTATATTGCACAACTGAGAATACAGTTGTATAATATACACTTACTTAGATGTTTTTTTTGTCAGTCAAAACATGGGGTAGAGGAAAACCCAGACACCCTATTCAGAAATAAAGTGTTTTATGTTGCAGTGGAAAGCATTAGCTCTCAACTAAGCGCGCGGTTCACATCAATGAAGCAGACATGCGACGAGTCCTGCGTCCTATGGAAATTCAGAAATATGCCAAAGGACGACATCAGTGCGTTGCGTGCAAAGCTCTCTGGGTAATATGTGAGCTGTGACTGTGTCTGGAGGCGAGCGGGCCTTCAGTGAAATGAAGCTCATAAAAAAACTACTTGCGCTCCTCCATGTCCCAGGAGAGGTTAAACGGTTTGGCAATGCCCTCCACAGAGCGTCAACTTGCCCAGATACTGGATTTTAAAAACATCATAAATTTCTTTGTTGTAGGGAAAGTTGAGACGCATGACATTTGGATTTCAACACAAAACATGCCGCACCAAAAGTAGCCTAAAGGGGTGATCACATGAGCACTAAACCCAGACGGAAATCTGTGCGTTTCTCATAATTAAAAACTCATGCGAATGATGAAAAAAATTAGCTGCATCCAGTGGCGGGAAAATATTTTTCATTTTTATATTAACTGAAGTGTTGGGTATGGCCTCCTAACACCATATTTCTTCCAAGCATTATAGTGAACACTTTGTACAGCTCACTTTCCCAGGCAATGGTAGCAATCAGCTTAGTCTTCCCCTTGACTGCTGGTGAGAATTAGAAGAATGGACGGAGGTGGAGTTGGCCCGTTTTGTTTTGGACAGCTAAGGTAAAGAAATGGCTGGCTGTCACCCTGTAAGATATCCATCGCTGTTATTGCATTTATTATTTATGTGTTGGGTAATGTTTTCTGCAAGGCCGTATGGAAAGTCTCTGATGCTGTTTCACCCAGCAGATCTCTGTGGAGGTTTATCCTTCACACTGGTGGTGGTAGAGTGCATGGAGGCGGCACCAATTTGAATGAACTCAGTGGCAGAAGAACATGCAGCATGGTTAAAATCCTACATAATATACTTTTAAGACAAAAATACCTGATCAGCTTTGGTCATGATTTCTGCTGTGTTGGCTCCATGGCAGACTAAAATGGTAAAAGCACATTGAATATGAGTCACTCACAGCAGTATCAGCTGCTACAATCTGTGATCCAAACAGAAATTGAATTCCGACTGTTCCTTAGGATGCAGCTGTTCACAGTGGGTCAACACCAGCTATGGACACTCCACAATGCATTCGCAAAAGTAAACGTGCTGTTTATGATGAACCGCTGCTGACACTCCTATTAGCAGCCCTTTAATTATTCATCTGCAGGTTTACTCAGATTGCTGCTTCTCTTGGGGCAAATTAAAAGTTAACAAGCATTTAGGAAAAAGTCATTTTCCCAGCCAATCTGTAAGGTGCTACTAATAAGGAATGTTTCTCTCTGACCCCCCAAGCTCCCCCACCCCCACCCTGCTTGTAATTAAATGTGAGCTCGTACATCATTGTGCATTAGCATTGTTCAGTTACCAATCTATTAACTGCAAGTACCTCTGTCTGCCTCAGCCTTTTATCATCTAGTGTTTTCATAATTGACTGAAAGTCCTAACTCCCCTGCTAAAATTCCCAGTATAAACAGTACTAAAGAGTTTCTTTGGACTTTATTAGACATATACTGAAGCATTAAACATACTGATGCCTCGGGTAGTGCCAAAAATGTGGAAGAACTTAGTGTTTGTACCCCTTTTGCATGCATGCACTTGCAGGCTGAACCACCGGGCTGCTCATTAGTATCATTAGTGCATGTCAATGCTCTTATGTCAAGTTATGTCAAGTTAGATTCTGCCATCCAATCAGGCAACATCACATAATAAAATGATAAGCCAGCTGAGGCAAAATGACAGTAAATTGATAAAAATGGCCATTAATGATAAATAAAGGTCATCACTGATGATCTTTCTCTCTATGTTAGATCTTATGGCTCACATCTCCAGTTCACAGCAATGTTGTGTCCTTTTCTTTTCACCCTTAAAAGGTTGCTTGCACTTTTGATATTTACTTTACTAACTTCACTGTCTAAATTGTTGTTATAATTTATACATTTCTGTGAACTTGAGTTTAACCAAGGACTTCTTTTGCTCTTGTGCAGATATATTGGTTGTGTTGATTTGCTGGGAGCATGATAGCAGAGTTTTGCTGAGTCAGCTTTAACAAGCCATTAATGGAGCCAGTAGCACATGTCCTCCTTTACGGCTGAGTGCTTGCTATTATATTTGTTTTGTTTGTTTTACAGTATTTTGTAACTTTTTTAGGAAAAGTGGTTTTCCAAAATGGTATTTCTTCTTAATCATCATAATTACAATCACACTTTCATGTGAACTGAGACAAAGTTTTTGAGGCTGGACGTCCAAGGCCGCACCTCTGCAAACAGTCTGATGAAACTGCCTGTCTATAAAGAAAACTAGATCAGAAAATGACATCTCCCTATTCAGATTGAGTGATTCCTGTCGAGGCTTGTGTGTGAAAGACGCTTGCTCCAAGCGCTTGGTACAGAAGGCTAACCACACGTAGATAAGGCCAGGCCTGGCTGGTGACACGCCTGGCTTGGAAGGAAAGCAAATCATTCAGGACAATCTATTCCACTCCAATGGCTGCCAGTCATTTCAATGCTGTCAATTCAATACCGGCTGCTTGGGAGCCACACAGTGGTTTGTGAATACTATTTCCATATGATTATTCTTACATAAATGGCAGGCTGCTTGCTGTTTCGTCAACCTTTTGGCCCACTTGCAGGCAAATGGGTAAATAAATAAATAAACTTCTCAAATAAATAAACTTTGGGGTGAAAAAACAGGTAATGGAAGCTGGTCTCCTACAAATGGGCAGCAGGAAGTGTTTTGCGGCCGTTGCCATGTTCATTGTTGGACGCGGTGACCCCCACTTGGACAAACATTTGTCATTGATGGAAAGGTTCTCCACTTTTTTTTTTTTTCTTTTGCGGCTTTCGCTGAGACTGAGCTGAAGGATCTTGGCAATCAGCAATGACACAAGTAGCACAATGGGCTGTAGGTTTGAGGGAATGGAGGTGGGAGTGTGTGATTATGTGTGTGTGTGTGTGTGTGTGTGTGTGTGTAAGGCACTTTGCTCAGCCTAATCCTTAAAAAAAGAAAAATAAGACCTAACAATTCCTTTCCCATAGTCCCCCAAGACTATCAGTCTTAGTTGAGGCTTGCAGCTTATTGGTTTTCTGCACGACTGTAATGACCTTCAAGCCAACAGGGCACTGAGCACGCATCTCCTACATGAGTTTGAACATCACAATCAAATACTTGTGAGCCTTACAAACAAAATTCACTTTTGAAACTCTTTTCCTCCTGTCAAGACCGGGGACTTTTCCTGTGGACTCTCCCCTGCTGTGAAGTTAAAAGCATTTGCATTTCACAGCTGCACTGGTGTGACTAAAGCTTTTATCCAACTAAATGCCCTTTTGAATTGCTTAACATATAATTTGAGCACAAAGCATCCTTCTCCGTCTGTCAATCACTGCCAAGGCTTGTAATTACATGCTCCTACTTCTAATAAAACTTATGTCACCAATGAACTTAATAGTCTTAAACACTTCACAAAGAACATTGATTTTCAATCATGTCGCAAAAAAAAAAAAAAAAAAAAAAAAAAAAATGAAGCAAGGCAACTGAGTTTTAGTGCAACCCATTCCACCTAATGTATTTCCTGTACAGACAAAATCTGTGGTGACTGTATTGTGATTTTATTCTGATCTCAAGTACTCATGATTTGAACTCAGGAGATATAATATGGAAGCATTTCTAAACTGATTAAATAAAATCTGGAGAGTAAATTTGGTACAGCTGAGGAGATTTGATCAAGGTACACAGGTTTAGCTGTTTGCTAAATAGATATAGCCTTCTTTGGCAGCAGTGTGGGGTGCTGGAGTTGAGATTCATTAGAGAGAGGAAATATAATAGCTTTGATCAGACCCTTTTCTCATTACAGCCGCAAGTCAGGTTTCTATCAGAATAAACTTATGTCTAAATGACGGCTTCAGCCGATTTGCTGTGTGGATGTGAGTCGTTAAGTGAGGTGTCTCCCAATCCAACCCAAAGGAGCTCAGCAGGTAATGAATTTAAGACTCTTTGATTTGATTTCCAACTCCACTTGCTGTGGAGACGTCTCGTCTCTGCCCACTTTCATGTCTGTCTTCACTTCAGCTGTCACTAACACAAAAGATCAATTAATCAGTCAAGCAAGCAATCATCTATCTATCTATCTATCTATCTATCTATCTATCTATCTATCTATCTATCTGTCTATCTGTCTATCTGTCTGTCTGATTTACCTTTTGCACTCCACATGAAGATTCATATTTCCGATGACCTGAAGTTCAAAGCATGCAGCTCAAAGGACGATGATCATCAACACTGACTG
>OMKZ01033846.1:0-15215 GCA_900302535.1 Neoniphon sammara | reverse complement strand
GAGAGCCAGACACTGCTCGAATTTGGTCGCCATGGCAACACAGCCAGGCTGCTGGTAGGGTTGGCGGGCGCTGCGGCAACGTGAGCCTTTCCACTGCGCTGCAGAGCAAAACGCCTGCAAGTCTCTCCGTGGATCCACACAGGCCTACTGTGCAACAGGCAGCGAGCAGACCACAGAGCCCTCGTGCACTAATGTGCTCCACAGCACACACACGAACACAGACACACACACACACACACACACACACACACACACACACATAGAAATATACACAGATATACATATGTGCACATAAATATACAGAAATGGAAGAGAGAAAAACACACTGCACTCGCATATAAACACACATATATGTACATACAGTATGCATACACATATATGCACACACAAAAACACACAAACGTCTTTAAGCAAAAGGGCAAAATAAATGGGAGAGAGAGACAAAAACATGCCACACTCACTAAACACATGGTTGAGAATACAAAAAGAGAGAAACATCTCTCTCTCTCACTCTCTGCCTCTCTGTCCTTTACACACACACACGCACACACACGCACACACACATACAGACAAACATGGAAACGTGAAAGTGAGACCTCCCCCTCAATACGTACACAAACGCACACTGTCAAGAACACGCACTAATGAATTTGTTCATATGCAGCACCGCTGATCACACAAACAACACCTGCTAAGTGTTAAATCCATATAGCCTTCCAGATGTTGTCTCATATTAAACAGGCTGGATGCAGCACAGTGTACAGAGCACCGCGAGGCTGTGATTGGCTGTACTGCTCGAGGTGTATTGTGTCTCGGTTCAGTTTGTTGTGGCAGCACGTGTAGAGGTGAACGTGCCTGTGACTTTCCTTTCAGTGGAGGTCTGTCTATTAACTCGCTGCTAGCTGTGGACTTAAAGATATTTATTTCATCGCTGTTAAAAGAATTAGCGTACTATTTCAGGAATGTTACTTTGATGTAATATATGCATATGCCATTTGATGGAAGCTTTTATCCAGAGTACCCTACAATACAACAGCAGCATATGTTTTTAGTGTGGGTGGCCGCTGTGGGAACCCTAATCCCTAACTCTGGCAATATTAATGCCATACTTACTTCCCCTGTCATTGGGTTTCAAATTTTAATTTTGGCCCTTTGGCTGAATTGGAATTCTGTCTTTGAAGAGACCTCTAACTGGAGACAGATTTCCTTTGTTGTGCCAATGGTAAAATTCAGATCTGAATCTAGCTGCAGTCTAGGAATCTGGCTTTGATGCTAGCTTTAGTCACTCATTCCGGAGGTAGAGGTTTAAAACAAGATTCAAAGACAGACTCTACCTGTTTATATATACAAAAATAGCTCTTTAGCAAGAGCTCTTGAAAACAACAATGCGATGGAGAAGACAGCTTGTGTTAACTCTTCATTGAGCAAAAATGGATTTGGAGTCTCATGTAGCTCTAATTTATGAAGTTATTCATGAAGTCACTGATGGAGATCAGTGCATGTCAGGCCTGATATATGCTGACGTCCTGTTATTGATAACCAGTCGACCATTACCAATGCGTGTGTGTCGGTGTGTGTGTGTGTCTGTGCATATGCACATTCCTCAGGGAGGAATCCAAGGTGGAGTTGACAGTGACCTGGAAGAGGCCTCAGAGGTGGAGGAGGAACGGGAACGTCCTGAAATAGGCTCTGAGAGCGAGAGCAGCACTTATGGCCCCACCAAGAAGAAGAAGAAGAAACCGAAGGAGAAGAAAGAGAAGAAGCCAAGGAAGAAGAAGAGAGAGGAGGACGATGACGATGATGATGATGACGATGGGAATATGAAAGTAGGTTTGAGTCTAGGTCAGAGGAATATTTTGAGGTTTTAACATATCAAGCTTTTTTTTGTGAAATAGTGCATTTTGTGTTTCTGATGAGCGATTATAGCACCAAACCACCATATCTTAAACAAATTATATAATTTTATTAAACATGTTGGTAAACTTTTTATATTGCTGTTATGAACTAACCATTTAATATAAGCTTTTTCATTCTTTGTCTAATAAAGTGTTGCCTTGGTTTCCCCACCTACGAGCACCTTCTTCACTTGTTTGATAACCAACTGCATGTTTTTTTAACATCATATCTTAGCTTCAGTGTAATTTCAAACAGCTAATCTCCTCATTTTGATCTTGTTTGTGTTTTAAATCATTTTTATGGCTCTTTTGATTTGTGTGTATGCTTTGCATGCTGATGTCTTTCATCTGTATTGCCGTAGGAGCCCAAGTCATCCAGCCAGTTGATGCAAGAGTGGGGTCTAGAAGACGTTCAGTATGGCTTCACTGAGGAGGACTATAAAACCATCACCAACTACAAGGCTTTCAGCCAGTTCCTCAGGCAAGTATCCATTTCGTATCTGGATTACCATCCTGTGTTACACTGCTGTTTCTATTGCAGTGGATTGGCAGAGTTCCGTACTGACAGGCTTTCAACAAAAACTCCACAGTGAAACTAGAGCACGGTGTGGCGAACAAACACTGCTCTTTTTGTTTGAGCTAGAAAGCACTGCTGTTGGTATAAAGGGCCTGTCTCACCTGGGGCTGTCTGGCTGGGCTAAGCCTCTGCTCCGACAAAGTGGAGCATGAGCTCCTGCAGTGCCCCCTGTGAGTAGTCAGCTGCTTACTGGATGCCTGTGACAGCCCGGAGGCTCTGGGACTTAGTGCTCTGACCCACTATCTTTCACAGGCCAACGTGCCAAACCTCAAGCTGTTGCCTGACAAATCACAAACATGACATACACACAGCGAAGCAGGGAGAACAAAACTTACGGGGCAGTGGGGTGTCTGCAAATCAAGACCCAGTTCCCTCTGGTGCTGAGGGAAGTATAAATTACATCAATTGGAATGGAGGGTGACATAATAAAGCTGCCGATGTTATTCTCTTCTCCCCCTGGTTTTACACAGGCCCCTCATTGCCAAGAAGAACCCGAAGATTCCCATGTCAAAGATGATGACAGTGTTAGGGGCCAAGTGGCGAGAGTTCAGTGCCAACAACCCGTTCAAAGGCGCATCTGCCACCGCTGTGGCTGCCGCTGTGGCTGCCGCCGTGGAAACTGTTACCGTGGCACAGCCGATCTCTGTCAGCGGTAGCCAGCCGAGCTCTCAGCTGGGGCCAATCAAAAAAGCCAAAACCAAAGAGGGAAAGGGTGAGCGCAAGTGAACTCTAAGAGAACGGATGTTTTTAGAAATAATAGTAAGAATACCACTCAATTAACATAACTGTGGTCTGGATCCATGTCTCAGGGCCAGGGGTTAGAAAGAGAAGCAAGACTGTGAAAGAGGTGAAGAAGAAACCCAAGCCGAAGAAGACCAAATCAAAGTCGGGCCAAAGTGGGAAGAAGAAGAAAGCATCCTCGGTATGTCCTGTTGTTAACAGCAACATCCTCATTCAAGTCATACATCCTGTCAGCTGCTGTGTATTTTTGATGACATTAAAGTGACCAGGCACAAACTTAACGTTGATAATATGAAATTTGGTTTGTTCTAGTCTAGCTCACCAAGAAGACAAAATAGCATAGCATACCTTACTTTAGTTAAAGCATGAGTGAATGTGTCCCCACAGCTTTGGATACTGAATAGCTGTGTGTAGATCAGATGTTGTGTATATGCTTTTCTAGAGTGAGGAGGACTTCCTGGAGGAGTCAGACTTTGATGACATCAGCATCCACAGTGCCTCTGTGCTTTCTGATACCTTGGGGGCCACCACCAAGAAAAAGGCCCGGCGTGGGCGGAAAAAAAGGAAAAGTATGTTTACTGTCTACACTCTCTGGTGTATTTTTGTTCCCAAATGCCATCAAAATCCCTCATAACCTGACTGTTTGGTTTGATTATGGGTAATTAGGGAAAAATGTGTGTATTTTATTATGCTTTGTTTATCTTGGGAGAGTTTTCGGAATGCAGTGACTGGTTTCATACTCATTTTGTCACTCATAGTCACCTTCTCAGGCGCTGGGCTGGCATCAGTGATACTGCATAACTGCTTTATTGTCCTCATCCTTTGTTATTACATGCAGAGTTCCACGGGGTTTAATTTCAAATCTTTTTCTACCATTATGCCGATGATACGCAGTTATACTTACAAATAAGACCTAATGATCCACCCTGTCTTGATTTATTATATAAGTTCTTCATAGGCAATAAATATAGAATTTTTACTGCTCAATGACATCAAATTTGGAATATTTTTTTCTGGTCTTGGCCATCCTTTTCTCCTGATCTGCTCCATAGCAAACCAACTTTCCTGTCTAAAATATAAAGCCAACTGCCAGAAATTTAGGTGTGATCTTTGATGGTGAATTTTGCCGAGCAGGCCAGGAGATCAAATCAGAAATATTTGCAAAATCAAGCCATTCTCATCTGCTGCCAGTATGGAGAGATCCATCCATAAATTAATTTCCTTATGTCTCAATAGCTGTGATTCTCCATAATCCTGTCTCGGCCACAAGTCACTCGCTCATCTTCAGCTCATACAGAACGCAGCCACCAAAGGTTGAGATCACATCAGCCCCGTCTTAGCGTCCCTTCACTGGCAGCTTGTTAGTTTTAAAATTGATTTTAAGATTTTACTGATCTCTTTTAAAGCCTGACTTCGATTGGCCCCAAGCTACATTGTAGAATTTATAATCCCATTTGAGCTAAAGCGCAGCCTAAGGTCCTGGGACAGGACTCTTCTGGCTGTTCTTCAGTCTTGGCTGTGCATCAACACTTGTTTTGGTGTCTCCTTGTGAAGCCCTTTGTAAACTCTGTTTTGGAAAAATGCTATATCAATAACATGTCATTATTATTCATTATCCTTATTATTATGCTCTCATTTTCACCTGGGAACTACTCAGTTTGATTAAATGTTGCTACTGTTGGTCACTGAGCAGCTCCATTAAAGCAATACTAAACTAACTGACTATCTGTCCTCTCCAGAGGAGGATGGTGACGGCTATGAGACAGACCACCAGGATTACTGCGAGGTGTGCCAGCAGGGTGGGGAGATCATCCTGTGTGACACCTGTCCCAGAGCCTACCACTTGGTCTGTCTGGACCCCGAGCTGGAGAAGGCCCCTGAGGGCAAATGGAGCTGTCCGCACTGTGTGAGTGTATTAGATTTCCCTGGAGTTTCATCGGAAATATTTTCAGAGTTTAGTTTCATGCAAACTAATGACCTGTTAAAGTGGCAATCCGTGAAATTCTCATTAATTTTTTTGTTTTTGTTTCTACACTGTGCTTCCCAGAGATTATTCGCCATTCAAACAGTGTGTCCAGTACAGTTCAACCATTGTGGCTGTCGCTGATCATACCAACTCCACATACTAGCACATTTTGTCTTTTCTTTATTACCAACCAACCATTGTTGCTGCTGCCAGAAATGTAAAAGACATCACTTCTTGTGCAGTATATTTTTTTCCCCTTGAAATGCCCAAATATAAGAAGCCAGGTTCTTGAATGCCACACTGGGCATCTTCTACCATTTATTGCTTTTTTTCCCTGATCTGTACAGGTTCATTTTCCTTCGTAATATTCTGAATATTCTGTGTATACGTGTGCATACATGAATGTGATATGAAGTAAACAGATTATTCTGTGTAAGAACTTGGACAGGATTTTAACAGTTATCTTGGATACTGTGTGTATGTAGATGGGCTTAATGCCATGCACTGGAATTCCTCTTTGCTTTGAAAAACAGCACTGTGTGAAGGTGAACCTTACAGAAGACTAACAACATGCAATAATACATGATGAAATAATTAGAGGTTCTCAGTATGCTATATGTGGCTGTTATCAGTGTAGTTGAAAGACGCCAGTAGTGTACAAGGATTGTTCTTCAAAGTTAGCGTTTTATGCTGTTGACTAATCTACGGCGCATTATGGATTTCACATCAAAAGCTGAATCTGAGGCAAAACAGCAGACTACCAGCCTTTGATCATGGATCTTTTTGGTCTCCATGATAAACTGTGCCAAAGCATTGAACCAGCAAAAATGACCAGCTTTAGTTCACTGACTAAATTCTTATGCCGCACTGCACAATGTAATGTGTAATTTGTTGAAAACACTATATAAATGCAATGCCTTGTATGAATTTAGGGCTCACTTCGGTTTAAAAAGATTGGTAGACTTTATACAAATAAAACATGGGGGGAAAAACTGTATGCATCAACTTTGTCTCTTAGGAGAAGGAGGGTATCCAGTGGGAGGCCAAAGATGATGAGGAGGAGGAGGAAGAGCCAGCAGGAGAGGAAGAGGATGACCACATGGAGTTCTGCAGAGTGTGTAAAGATGGAGGAGAGCTGCTGTGTTGTGACACCTGCCCGTCCTCCTACCACATCCACTGCCTCAACCCACCTCTCCCTGAGATCCCCAATGGAGAGTGGCTGTGTCCACGCTGCATGGTGAGCTGACACCTCACACCCGTTTCAGTCCAGTGACTTGCTCATCACTTTCATCACACTGTAATAAATGGTTCCAATCTCCACAGTGTTAGTGATTGGTAGGCAAACATCTTAAATATTTTGCCAAATGTGTCTTATTAGAAATGATTTTGTTAAAGTAGGTCAGTTTTTGAAGCACTGAATATCTTGTTTAGCTGAGTTTTAAGTGTATTTCATATGATGACATAGCTATGGCAGAAGTTGTAATTCATACACTATTGAACAAACGGGAGTAAGCCCTAGGCAAGGACAATTTTGGTGCGGTTTCCAAAAATCAAATTAAATGTCCATCTAGAAAGTGGGCTCACCCACAGTAGAAACTTTTATTTATTGACAACATTTATATATTCCACGTTGAAAATAAGGTAGTGGGGACAGAACGTCAGAATGACAGTGGGCCAAAAACGTTTTGTCCCACTTCCTAGATGGATATTCATACACTCTCTGCAGCTATAATGATGTAATTATGTCATATATTAAGCATGTGGTTTGCCAATGTGGTTTGGTTTCTGACCTTGTGTGCGGCCATTTCCAGCCAAGGGGCTCAGGCACCAATTTAGCTTGTGATTGTTGGTGCCATTTGATTTCTGAAATAATGAGCAGGCCATTTCAAGCTAGCAGGGTCAGCTTCATTGTAAGCTTATAATTGTTGGTACAGGTTGATCTTTGAAATGCTGAGCAGGTCATTTCCAAACCAGCAAGTTCAGCCATTCCATTAGCCTATTAATGTTGACAATGAATTATATGGTGTAATATTGTGAACTAGGTAAAAGCGTAGATACAGTGTAGGTCATTATAAGTCTGATCATTAGAGAGGGGCAGTTCTGGGAGACGAATGTGTCATGGGTCTAATTCAATAAATTATCTGTGATGGGAGGTGCCCACTTGATAACCACAATGACATACCCACTCTGACTCATTCCTTCCTTTCTCTAACACCAAAGATACTTTCTATATTGTTGCTCATCTGAATAGTGCACGTGGGATACATGACTGCATGCACTGTATCACAAGTCTTCTCTTTTCTCTCTTAGTGCCCCCCTCTTAAAGGCAAGGTGCAGAGGATTCTGCACTGGACATGGGGGGACCCCCCATTGCCAGCTGAACTGCCTCCTGGTCCTGATGGAAAGCCTGCAGACCCATTGGCCAAGCCCCCGCTCAAGGGCCACCCAGAGAGGGAGCTCTTTGTGAAGTGGGCTGGTCTTTCCTACTGGCACTGCTCCTGGGTCAGCGAGCTGCAGGTGAGATGTCAGAGCTGGGGCCAATCTCAAATTTGATAATTCTATCTTCTCAGCCCACATGATCTGTGTGTGTGTGTTAGAAGCCAAGTGACAGAGTTTTCTCTGGTGCTCAATACAAAATGACCAGTGCATGTTCCTTCATCTAGATAAATAATGTTGCCATTTAATCAATTTCTGAAAGACCGTTTATTTTGCTTTGTTTTGTTGGCCGTATAGAAACCTTCCATACATTCTTGCCTCCTTTCCTGAGAGACAAGACAGGTTTCTTACAGTAATTTATTTTGTAGCTCTCATCCCTTCTTAAAAGCCATTGTGGCACACTGAGTTGTTAATCAAATTACCCCCAATACCATGGCAAGATTGTATGCTGGATGCTTGTTAGAAAAAAAAAAATCCTTTGCCAGAGGTGATGCTGCATGAAACTAAGCTAAATAGATTATTTTGCTTTGCCTGTCTGTGGTTGTGCAGTTGGAGCTGTACCACACAGTCATGTACCGCAACTACCAGCGAAAGAATGACATGGATGAGCCCCCGCCGTACGACTACGGCTCTGGAGAGGAGGAGCTCAACAGTGAGAAGAGGAAGAGCAAAGACCCCGAGTATGCTGCAATGGAGGAGCGCTTCTACCGCTATGGCATTAAGCCAGAGTGGATGGTTATCCACCGAATACTCAACCACAGGTGGCCACTCACATTTACCCAGATTTTCATATGCGTCATATGTACAGATATGTATGGCAGACAGACATATATTTTTATGAAAAGAGCACTTGCAGCTATGAGATATGAAATATGCGATAGTGCTCTGAATTTCAGAAATATATCTAAAAACATTACTCTCTCATTTGCTGACAAACTATATTTACTTCTGTAATTGTAGCAATGGTAAAAAAAGGAACGGACTTGTATATGATTTTGAGTGTAATGGTTTTATATGACATTAACAAATGCAAACAGGAGGCTGGCGCAATTTTATCTTGATGACAGTAATATACAGTGTAGCTTATTGACAATACCCTGACTTTTCATGCAGTGCTAAAAATCCCGAGCACTCGCTTTTTTGTCAGCCGTGTCTATTTTCTCCCCTGCAGCTTTGATAAGGATGGAGATGTGCATTACCTGATCAAGTGGAGAGATCTGCCCTATGACCAGTGCACCTGGGAGGTGGATGATTTTGACATCCCTGAATATGATAGTCACAAAGCTTTTTACTGGGACCACAGGTTCGTTTGCAGCTTTCACAAATTAACTGAGCCTCAATTCATACCTCTTTCCAAAGGTGTTTTTAAGGGGTGGAGAAGAGAGTGAGTGTCTAGAATTAATGCGCTGGGCTCTGAGCCCAGGGGAATCCTAAGGGGCCCATAGAAGGCAATCACTTATCAAGCAGTTGTGTCCACAAGTCATAAGCAGGGTCTATAATGTCCAGTTCCCCCCAAAGCCATGGCAATAATAAGTGAATCTTTTTCATTATGTATTAATTTACATCACTTTTCCCATCTATCTCTCTTCCTACTCTGTTCCTTTCTTTCTCCTTCTTCTGCTACTTAGCTACACATGCTTGAGCACACAAAAATAAACAAAGGAATATGCCCATGTCTGCTGCTGTTCCCCCCTGTCTTGCTTATTATCTCTGATACTGGTTAAGTTCTTGGGCTGATATGAATGTGTTGCTGCAATTATTTGCCAGGGAACAAATTCTGGGGGAGGACCAACGCCCCCTGGTGGTGAGGAAAGGCAAGAAGCTCAAAGATGACCATCCAAAGAGGGAAATTCCTCCTGATGCTCCCATCATAGATGTAAGTTGCTACATCAAGATGCATTTAGGGTAGTGGTGGAGAGGAAAAGGTTTGGGCAACAGTCCCCATGTAGTTGCACAAGCATTGTTTCTTTCTCTGTGAAAGCAAGATAACACTAATAAAAGCCGCTTGGTGCAACAGCTCTCCAACATTGTTAGACTTCTTTAAAGCCAAGATGATTTAGCTTCATTAGGGCAGTATCTTAATCCTCAATAGGCTCTATTTGTTGTATCATCTTCAGTATACTAGTTTAGCTGTTATCATTGTTTGTTGTAATACCTTCATTAGTTGCAGTTTGTTCCATTACCTCCAATAGGAGCAATTTGTTCTATTTTTATTTCTGTTCCTTCCTGCTGCAGTGACCCAATATCCCCACGGAGATGATTAACGTTTCATCTAACCTAACCCAATCCATGTTGTTAACATGCTGTTGCTAGGAAACATTTAAATGTTATTTTGACTTTATAGTATGCTTTATTTCTTGCTGCAAGGGGGGTTGCTTATTGACACTAACCAAATAATTCTGCCATAGATAGACAGATGTGATAGCTTTGTTGTTGAGATCAGAGAGGTTGGGGAGTTGGGAGGCTGATGATTTTGGAGGCAGTGTAATATGGGTGAATTTGTTTTTGTTGATTTGTTGGTTAATATAGTAAAGAAACAGGGGGAGCAGTAAAGTAGAATGGGTTGAATTATGCTTTTGTATAGCAATAACAGAGGGTGAGGGGCAACAGAGTGTGCTCTGAGATTGTGGTTGACTGAGAGTCTTTGTCGACAGCATTTATAGAAATCAGTAGTGTGTTGATTAAAACTGAGTTTACAGTCTAGAGTCCAAGGTATTTTAAACTCTCCTCCATTTCAGCTGTTTGGTTGTTGATGGAGGTGTGGCTCAGGCCAGAGCAGTGTGTTTTCAGAGTGCCAAAGATCAGTTGTTTTGTCAACGTTCAGTTCAAGTTCAAGCTCAAGTTTATTTAGAGCCTCAAAGGGCTTTATAGGCCTACAAGTTTACAAGAAGCAAAACAGGACGACACCCCGTGACTTTACCCTCAGAGCGGGCAAGAAAAACTCCCTAAAAACCCCAGAGGAAGAAGATGATGAAGTTTCCTGATCATCTGGTGGCGCGGAATTGTGTTAAAGGCTGAGCTGAAGTCAACAAAGAGGATTCTGATGAAGTGGCCTGGAGATTCAAGATGCTGGAGGAGACATGTCACACCATCTTACCATCCAAACATGTAGTGACTCTAGCATGCAGAAATCTTATCCAGGGTATCCTATGTGCTCTCATCACCAGCCAACCATCAAGTTCGAGCACCAGCCGTGGTACATTAATGCCACCGGGGGAACGCTGCACCCATACCAGCTGGAAGGTCTGAACTGGCTGCGGTTCTCCTGGGCACAGGGCACAGACACCATCCTGGCTGATGAGATGGGCCTGGGGAAGACAGTACAGACCATAGTGTTCCTCTACTCACTCTATAAGGAGGTGAGGATGGAAATAATCGCTATGCTTTGGATGGTTTCAGACAAGTAATATCTAGCCACATTACCCCTGTACTCATAATCATATCAAAGAATGTCTTCTTTTGTATTATTGCTATACTACATCGTCATTACATTTTGGTCATCTGTAGCACAATGGGTAGACCCTGACACTAATAATTCTAATGTTATGGGCTCGGTTCCTAATGGTAGTAGTGATAATGTAAGGTGTCTGGAATAAATGTTCTAGCGCTTTGGGTGAATAGCTTTCAAACTTTTAGTATGCAATATCTTTTATTAAAGTTACAGTTGCTTAGTCATGCCTTTTCCCTCCTCTTTCAGGGTCATTCTAAGGGGCCTTTCTTGGTGAGCGCACCCCTCTCCACCATCATCAACTGGGAGAGGGAATTTGAGATGTGGGCTCCAGACTTCTACGTGGTGACATACACTGGGGACAAAGACAGCAGGGCGGTCATCAGGGAGAATGAGTTCACTTTCGAAGACAGTGCAGTCAAATCAGGGCGCAAGGTCTTTCGCATGAAGGTACCTTCTTCTCATACAGCTATCCCATACCAGGCTTGGGTCAAGTATTGTGCCATTGTACCATAGCTTCTCTGATTTGTTTGTAAGTACCAAAAAGATACATTCATAATCACAAGAAAGTGTTTGAAAGTCAATTACAGATACTTTTTTGTGATTGACAGCTTATCTGATGCGATCTAAATTGTCTGCGGCGGAAAATCTCACCATTCTGTTACTCCATGCAGAGTGACCCAAGCAATTTAGCATTTACTTTTTGAAAAAGATGGTTTTACATCTAAATTTCTCCATTGTCATAATTTGATATGTGGTGTCATGTTCTGTTGCTATGTTTGGTTCTTCATCCTGCAGAAAGACACTCCCATCAAGTTTCATGTGCTGTTGACATCCTATGAACTGATCACTATTGATCAGGCCATTCTGGGTTCCATCAGCTGGGCCTGCCTGGTGGTAGATGAGGCCCACAGACTCAAGAACAACCAATCAAAGGTAAAACAGCATTTTTGGCACTAGAGCACTAGTTAGAAATGGCAAGACCAGGGATGTTACCTGGAACACAAAGAACCGGAAATGTATGTTATTCATGCATCATTACTGATCTGTTATTTCTTTTTTTTTCTTTATTTGGCATGTGTGTGACATCACATATATTTTGTCCCGTCCAGTTTTTCAGAATTCTTAACGGGTATAAGATCTACTACAAGCTGCTGCTGACTGGAACTCCTCTTCAGAACAACCTGGAAGAGCTGTTCCACCTGCTTAACTTCCTCACCCCAGAGCGCTTCAAGTACGTCCCACCCATTTTACATGCATCCCGTTCATTCCTCTGCCCCTCTGTCCTTGCTCTCTTAACCTTCCTCTCTTCCCCCCTCTTCTGTCAGTCCACACCCCATCTCTCCATCTGCAGGACCCTGCTGTTAACAGTAGCTATTAGCTGATGGTGTCAACACAGGACATCCTCACCTCGTACTGTATGAAATAAGTCATTAAGTCATCCATTTTCTATACCGTTATCCCTTCATCCTTCTATCCGATCATCTTTCTATCCCCAGGGCTCCCCCATTGTATTTATGCATATTATTTTGATACTAATTATCATATATGTGTATAATTGTGTATATGCTGCTGTGGTGACAGTGTTAGATGGCTGGCTGGCTGGCTGGCTGGCTGGCTGGCTGGCTGGATGGATAGATAGATAGATAGATAGATAGATAGATTTTTGTGTGCTTTGAACTTTTTATGTGTTCAAGCTACAGTTCACAAACCAAATGAACAGTTCTTTTCTATAATATCATAATTCTATACTATTCTGTACTGTAGCTGTTCTTGAATTCCTATAATCCTTCTGTGTATGACCTGTGATCGATGCAGTAACCTGGAGGGCTTCCTGGAGGAGTTTGCCGACATCTCCAAGGAGGACCAGATCAAGAAGCTGCATGACCTGCTGGGGCCTCACATGCTCAGGAGGCTGAAAGTCGACGTCTTCAAGAACATGCCTGCAAAGACCGAGCTGATTGTCAGAGTGGAGCTCAGCCCCATGCAGAAGTATGCCCTGGGATAAGTTGCTATTGTAGTTAATTCTGTGTGCCGCTGTGCCAGGTATCTGCAGAAATGTAAGATATTCAGGAACTGAGAAAGGAATTCTTTTTTCCACCCTCTTCACCTCCCATGCATATTTGAAATTACACAGTGGGGGTCTAAGAGGTTTCAAGTTTCCAAGAATCATGGAACGTAGTGAACGGTAAAGGACTAAACTTTAAATAAGAAAAATAAAAATACCAAAATAGCCAAAATTGCAGTCATGCGTTTTTAACCAGATTGCAGCAGTATTGTCCTCAAGCCTTTTCTTCCCTGATATAGGCCTGTTGAAACATCAGACTGGTTTGGATAGCTGATTTCAGTAGATGCTAAAGTAACACACTGACCTTTTGGCTAATAACTGTTTTGATCAACTTAACATTACCTAGTGAAAGAATGTAAGCAGTTTGGCATCTGATGATAATTGGCAGTCCTGTACAGCAGGTCTATAGTTTGCCACGGTGCATATGCAAGCAATTTTGAGATTTTGCTAAATTGGCCTGCATTGCACCATCCACTAAACATTACCCGCGCTACAGTGATACATTCTGTACCAGTCTTTTGGCTGCACAATCGTAGTTGTTTCAAAGAGCTTATTTGCCAAAAACCATCACATATTCTTTCAGTAGTGGAAGTAATTGATTTTTGATTTTGTGCCTTACTCCCAATTTTTTTCCTGACCCAAACCATCTTTTTACCGCTGACCCACAGGAAGTATTACAAGTTCATCTTGACGCGAAACTTTGAGGCTCTGAACTCCAAAGGTGGAGGGAACCAAGTATCCCTGCTCAACATCATGATGGACCTCAAGAAGTGCTGCAACCATCCCTACCTGTTCCCTGTAGCTGCTGTGGTGAGGAAGCAAAACCATGCATAGTCAATTGTTGTTGTTTTCTTTTTTTTTTAACACTGAGTGCAAAATCTTGTCAAATGAAACTGAATGTTGGCATGGAAACAGTACCTGTCCAGTGGTAGCAGAGGCCAAACTCTACCTACAAGGTGGCAGGTTCAAACCTCTTGTGTCCTGGGTCCATCATTGTTCTGTGCCCTGGAGAAAAACACTGCATTATGTACTCCAGAAATGATACTGTGTATTTTCTCCTCCCTGGCAATATCCAATAGACCAGGTATATAAATACCGCAGTGTTGCCACTGGTTGCGCTTATACCAGTCCCATAATGAACAACATCTAAATATCAGTATATGCTTATGCCACTTCAGTCACCAAGGAAAGCCTGGAGCAACTGCTGGGTGTGTGCTGCATTGTGAGATAGGCCAGGCATACCAATCTTTACAAATCTGGTTCACTGTGAAAGTGTGTGGGCATGTGTGTGTCTCACAGAGGCATCTGCCCTGATAAGATGTAAATGACAAATTACTATGTGTTAAAGTAACCGATTTATCAAAAATACTGGTATATTTCTCCAGTTGATGCCTGGAATTGATTAACTCATCTGTGCTTTCTTCCTGTCTCTGCAGGAAGCCCCTGTATTACCAAATGGTTCCTATGATGGTAACCTGCTGGTGAAGTCCTCAGGAAAACTGACTCTGCTTCAGAAGATGCTGAAGAAACTTAAAGATGAGGGACACAGAGTTCTCATTTTCTCCCAGGTAATAGTTAATATTATATCTAAGCTAGTAGCCGTAGCTCGCTTTGATCAATGGCTATGAAAAACCTGAAAATCCAGCCATCGATATTTCAGCCATTTCAGTGCCAATCTCAGTATCATGTAGTGCATTAATTGGCATTTCAACTTATCTTGTCAGTGGTCAGGTTCAGTGAAGATGCATGCAGTTATGACTACATTATTCACAGTGTTAAACAATTAAAATGTCATTAAATATTAAAAGTTGTGTTGACTTTTTATCATTTTAATGCTATTTTAATTGCAACAACTCCAATGTTAATTCATCACAGCAGGATAAACTTGTAATGCAATCCTTATTTCAGATGACCAAGATGCTGGATCTGCTTGAGGATTTTCTGGAGTTTGAGGGTTATAAATATGAGCGTATTGATGGTGGAATTACAGGAGGCCTCAGGCAGGAGGCCATTGATCGCTTCAATGGTGAGTTTGTTAATCCTGAATACTGAATGTGCCTTGGGTGTATGCGTGTGGACACACA
>OMKZ01033844.1:0-15252 GCA_900302535.1 Neoniphon sammara | reverse complement strand
CATCCTCGCCCAGGAGGACTACCCCCCTCACCACCCAGGACCCACGGGACTACTCCCCATCCCGCAACCCCAAAGAGGTAGAGGCACGGTAGCTTCCTAGACAGAAGTACAAACGCTTACTAGACGCACTCCCCCCAATTTGAAACCTTATTGTGAACAAAATGCACTGCTTTTCACCAGAGAAGAGCAAAAATCCACAAGGAAATGGTATGATTGTACAAAGTAAAGGTGTTTAAGGCTGATTAAGCACATGCCATGACTTTATTTTCAGTGGACTGGAGGTCGAATAATGTCGGTAAAGAGAACACAAATATGTGTATGTTTATATCCGACTTAAATATTTGATAATTATTAATATATTAATCCAATACCTTTTTTCGGCTTTGTGCGAAAAGAGAGATCCTGAAATGAGTTTGTACATTTCCTATCCTTGTTTCATGTATAGGTATCATTTTTATGAATTTTATGTATTTTGTGCATTAGTCACTCCTTTTCCAATATTTATCCCAGTTGATTGTGAGACATATCCATTATGACCCACTTTATGGACTGGATTTTGGTTTCAACCTTCTCAGCAGTAATTTAACCTCATGGTACCAGGATATCCTCAATGATGACAATGTACAATGTTACATTACAGATTTGTTTCGTTCATTTGTTTTGCTTTTGAAATATGCAGATAAATATATATTATGAGGTCTTTGTTCGGTCTCTGTAAAGAAAACTCATGTACATAACTTGTTGATATTCCTTCGCTGCAAAATTACCATGTAAATTTATTAGGCTTTTTAAATGTTTCTAGAAAAACAAAATTAAATCAAACATGAAAACCACTTCCCTGTTGAATACCATGGTAACAGACAAGCCTGGCCAATGGAAGGGAAGTATGGAGGGAGGGTGCTGTAAAGGGGCCCTAGAAGGATCATCTGCAATCTATGCAAAGCGGCATAAAGCACCCTAATGGAGAGACCACCTGGAGGGAGCAGTGGATACTGGTGATGCTGAAAGAACCTTGGATTAACATATGTTTATATTTGCCAATGGAATAATGATGGAATTATAAACTTAAAGACTTCCAGGTCACAAACTGGAACAGAAGCATACAGCCCCAGACAGAAAAGGAGGACACTTTTTAGTGGGCGGCAAAAGGACTTTCTCTGTCAACCTTGTGGTGTTGTGCAGTTGTTTTTCTTAGACTCTTGTATACAAAACAAGTAGAGTTTTAGGCGTGCAAAAAAATGAAAAATGAACATTCATGGTTTAAAATGTACGGAATAAAGTTTGGATCTAATGTCAGACATTTGTTGCTTCTCCTTTCTCCTGCTCTTCAGTTTTGAGTGAATTTGCCTGTAACCCAAACCCACTGAGTGCAATGTTGATTTGAGATTATGTATAAATCACTTGGAGAAACCGCTGTATAGGTTTCCCAGTAATGCTTGTGCCTCGGCTTGCCAGCATTACAGTATTTGCTCATCTCATATAAAGCTATTACTTTGAAATCATGAAGCAACACACTTGGCTAGCAGAGTGACATAAACCATCAGATCGTTTGACCGTAATCTGTCATACATGGGTTGTGGAGCTCTCCAGAAAGGATCGATGTGATGGGGGCAAGGTAATAGAGGGTGGGACTAATAGGACATTGATTTTGTATGAAAGCAGGTTTTGAGTGTTTGTGTTGCAGGTAACCGGTATTGACCGGCAGCCCAGCGGCATATTGACCTGCGGTCTGGACTCATTAAGTGGAGCAATGCCTGGGAGGCAGGCTATCGGATGGTGGAGGAGAGGCTCCTCTTTCTTCTCCTCCTCCTCCTCTACCCTCCTCTCCTCATGCGCACTACTCATCTGTTTCTCTAATGAGGCCGGAAGGCGCTCTGGAGTGGGCCGAGGAGGGGGCCCTGAGGCGCCCCGTCCTGCTATTGACGAGACCTCGACTCTGCTCGCCGCCTGTCCAGAGGCAGCCAATTCATCCTGATAATGCCCCCGACTCCTCATTTCACTGCTGTGGGCCGCGCTACCCACCAATCCTGTCCCAGGGTATCAGGCCATAATGACACCGTGGATCAAACCGTGGCCAGGTCATTAGGGGATGTTATTGAAAATCAATGGCGCTTCTGTGTCTCACACACTCTCCAGCAGGGTTTTTAAAAAGGGCCCCTGGAAAAGACTGCCTGCCAGAATGGGGTTGGCGTATTGGGAAGACTTAAATCACTATCACTTTCAATTTAGACCGCTGGTAATTGAACCACATATTCCTCAGACGGGTAGCATCTGTCTCTGGCCAGTTTCACTTTAGCGCTGTGTGCTTTTATTCCTAATCATCTAGTCAACAGCAGGTACTTAACCCCCATACTTGTTACTGCATAGTGATTTTTCCTGTAACTATTATTTACCAAGCAAGCTTTCATAGAACACACACCTTAGATTTTCCACCCGACTCAATCACTCTGTCCTGTGCTCTATCCATTTTATGGCTGAGTGTGGAACGGCCCTCCGGAGATGAAAAGCTCCATCAATTTCACTCATTGTCTGGCAAGGTCAATTTATTTCAGCACACAGTCCATCATCAGATGGGAATCAATTGACACATTGCCTAGCATATCCAACCCAAGGTGGGTTATTACAACGTCTGCAATTGTCAGCTCTTTTCCACAGTAATTCTTCAAATGTGTCAGGGCTTTTTTCCTGGTACTGTAGGCCTATATGATTTTATAGGCTACCTTTCACACAATAGGCTTACTTGTTCATAATTTGGAGCGCATTTTCCATTTGATGAACAATGTTGGTATGACAGGGCCTCATGTAGCCTTACATCTTGTCACTAAAAAGCGACTGTGATACAAGATTGCGTTTTTTATACATTTTTTCCAGCATAATCCCAATTAATAGGATACAGCGGTATCTGAGGTAAGACATTGTTTTTTTGTTCCGCTAATCCCCTGCATTTATCTGTGAGAAACCTCAATGCTGAGGGTTTGGGATTGAATTTTCATGGTCTCAAATACCTCCAAAAAGCTCTTGGCACAGAGCTCACCCCAGATTCAGTGAACAGTGGAACAGGCCTTGGGGGCCTTTATGGAGCACAATGGCAGCTAATAACACAGTGCCAAGCTAATAAGATGGGCAACGAATGAATGGTTCAGTCCAAGCTCCTTTTCTCTCTTGCTCGCTCTTCCCCCGCTGATAAAACATGTATGAAAGCGTTTTGGAGCTGCTATGTAGCGGCTCCCCAGACTTTCCCCCAGCGAGAGCTAATGCATTAGTTCCCATTTGAAGGCTGTTTTGAAATGGAGATTGGTAATGAGACGGGAGGCCCCCGCCATGATCACATTTGGATTGCCGGGGGCTCCACCGGGCCTGGTGATTTGGGAGACTGCGGTTCTGCTGCGAGTTCAAGCCCATCTCTCCGCGGGGTTTAGCAAACCCTGACGAGGACCCCTCTAAAGCACTAAACTATATCTGAACTGTGAACCGAGGGAGGCAGCACAAAGTCAAGGGCTTTGGCAGTGTGTGCCTGCTGCTGCGCTCATTGTAGCCTTGCATGCTGTTTTCACCACCTAAAAAGGCCAGCAGTGCACATCCTTCCATTTTGTCCGCCATCTTTTTTTAGCCATCGACGTCAACAGAGCGGCGGCTGACAGAAACCAGGCCAGTCAGCAGTTAAGGAGCTGACTTAGGAACAGCCAGACGGTGTGAATTCCAGACCCCGGTGACAAAGTGCTGTCTAATGTCTTTGCACCTCTGGATCTATGGCAAATATTCTTGCTATCTCACACCACCGCCGCCACGGCTGTGCGAAGAGATCGGCCAGGCCAGGGAGAGTGGGAGAGTGAATATACTGTGAATCACCCCGTTTCAAAACAGAGGAACCTCAGAGAGCTTGATGTGGAGATGAGAGACAGGGAGGAGGAGGAGGAGAGAATTAAGGCAGATGGAAAAGGAGGCAGTCCAGCACAAGAGCCACCAGCCAAAATAAGTTTTCCACTTTCATTCAATTTTGAGGATTTTTTTTTTTCCACCGTTTAGTGGGACCTCGCAATCTCCCACACTGGCCATATTATGTACACAAGCCATAAAAAAATGAATAACATTTATGCAGCTGGGTGCATCTGGCAGTGGCGGTCCTCTCATTCAGGGGCCCACAGGATGGCACCATGCCGCCACGCCACCCTCCCAGCTTTCTGTTCTATGTATGGGCACTAGACAAGAGAAGACTTCGGGGAGGGGTGGGTGGTGTAAAAGGAGGCTCTCAAATGCTTAAAATGAGTTTAAAAAAAAAGATTTCAAGGCAAATGGAGGCCATACATGGCTCGTCCAATTTGGCACTACCGGCGCACATGATTAGCCGTTGAGACGTTAATCAAAAGTGGCTCAGTATTTGAAGGGGCGACGAGAGGCACTGCCAGCTGGTGACAACATGGCTTGTGTGCGCGGGCCAAGAGTGAAGTTTATTTGAATGTGGATCTTGTCGTGACCGTATTTCTCCAGAGCTCAGTTAGTGGAGCGTTCCCTGGCTCATCACTGGGATCGCCTCAGAGCCGCTTGGCACCCGGCGAGGCGGAAGTTTTTCCAAGCCGCAGAATGAGAATTACGATTTAGTCCATCCCCTCTGGTGGTGTGTGGATATTCATAAGCATTTATTCTGTTTGACGCTGGCAGAGATGCAGCACCTAGTACTTGGCGCCCATGTGCGAGGGTTTCCTTTCCAACGTGAAATTATTAAATGGACAGAGGGGTTGTTTTTACAGCATATGAATTCATAACACATTTAAAAATAAAACATCCCGTCTTTCCACATAAAACCTCCTAACTCGCTGCTGACGAACAGTATGATTCATTTCACCTTAAGCCCCCCTAACTGGGCTTAAATGTGAAACTATCTTTATCCAGTGTTCTCATAAAGCTGTACAAAAATACCAACTGGAATAAGAACTTTGCAAGTTCTAGACACCAGAGTATAGTCCTTTTCCAGTCAATACGTTCAGATACAAACGCATTTAAAAACTAAAAAAAAAAAAGTGGCGACTGAGGGGTGCAAGCACAAAACAGAAGAAAAATCACATAATACATTTTGATACCATGAGCAGGTGAATCCCATGTATGAGTCGTAAAGCAAGGCTGGAAAGACTTGAGAAATGTTTTAAGCAGGTTCAAATGGATATTAAAGCCACAAGGCATCATTGTAAGGTTCTAGTGCAAAGAGCGAGCAGAAGAAACTTGAAACAGCGGCATTTGGTTCAGCACATTCCAAGATATGAATTTAATAAACAAAAATGTTTCAAGCAGCCAAAGTCTAATAGCATGCAAACTGAATACAGATTGCATGCTAGCAGACAGTCAGTACAGTGAGAGACTGGAAGAGTATCAGTATGGTACATTTTGTCCCTTATGTTTACTGTTTAAATTCCACTAGCATGAAAAATGTGGGTAGATCATGAACACCAGCTGGTGATAAACCATGGAGCGAACAACACCAATATAAACAATGTCCCATAGACTTAAATTATGGATTCATACAATGTTTGTCTTGAACTTAATATTGTAGTATTTGTATGAATCCCAAACCTGATTTTGTTTGAGTCTCCATGAAAATATCTTCCCTCCTTGTAGAGCCTGAAGCACAGAATCGAGAAATCAAGAAAGATGTGATTTATGCAGGTCATGCAGAAATTTGGTGGTGTAAAACACCAAACTTATAGGTACAACCGCTACTATTACTACCTAATCGAGATTGATTTGTTGTTTTTGCATGATTCTATATTTAGTTATATGTAGTATCCTTGTGCAAGGTTGTTTCTCTTGCAGAATACTGGCTCCTTCCAGCTTCTGCCAGTACAGAGGAAGGTGCACACCACTGTGCACAGAGTGCCCACTGCTTTTGGACTGCATTTGTGTCATCAAAGAGTTATAATCCTTTTTAGTCCTCACTCTGTAAAAATAACAAAGGCAGCTCTGGTGGGGGAAAACAGAGCAGGGGGAACAGATCCTTAGTGAAACCGGCTTCAACAGGGTAATTCGACATTCCAGCCCTGGCCTTGCCTGCCTCCCTGGCTTCTTTGGAAATCTGTCTGGCAGCAAACACGCTTTGAAAGGCTCTTATCTCCTATCTGGGCAGGAGTTCCATGCACCGAGATAACAATCCCTATCTTATCTCGCTGTGTTCGTTAATGTCACAGCTTAAGGGGCTTGCTCTTCCACTTTCAATGGGGCTTGCAGAGCGGATTGTTTGCAGATTAGTCAACACAGGCCTCTGGAGGTCTTGGAGAGCGTTCAAAATGCCTGCCTTGTCCCGCAGACGTTCTTGTATGCACACATAGGCGTATTGGCTGCCTCCTGTTTGCCTGTGTCAAATGGCAGTAATACCACACAGTGGCTGGTAGGCATGATTACACACAACGGGATCTGCAGTAATACTCATCATATCTGACAATCCAGTCGTACAAGCCAAAACAAAACGTGCATGATCGCTACCAAAGCCCTACCATGTTATTGTTGATGTATTGAATGTTTTGGGGATGAAATGTTATTTTGCTGCTGATTAGCACAGAGCCCAGTCAGTGGTGCATTTTTAACCAATTTGATATCTACTGGCGCTTATCAAGCTAGGACAACATTCAAGCTGCAATATTTCATGCATTTTGTCCAATCTGTGTGGCCAAATTCATAATTATCGCTTTGTGACACAAGAGACCAGGCAAAGCTCTATTGACTTCAGCCATCTGGCTATCTCACACAACCCTTGGCTACACAGTGGCTCACTCAGCAATTGATTGGGGTGTTGAAGGCCAGCTATTTAACACATCAGAACAACAAGTACTGCTATCAAGCTGGCCCCTCTCATGCCTCGTTTCTGTGCCGCCCAAGAATGTCTCTTATCTCTCCCCTTCTGCTTGTTGGTTTAAGCCAGACAGCATATGCCCACATTCCCCCTGTAATACACCGTTGTGGTTTTGCTGCAGCCCTGACAGATAGATAGGTTGCGGTTGAGAAATGAAGGGGTAGTTTAACCCTTGCATGGGCTCCTAAAGCTCAGAGGCTGCGAGAAAAAAAAAATGGGCCACGGGCAAAAGCAGATTGATTTTAACTGTTTCTGCTTCCTTCATGCAGCCACTAGGGAAATGAAGGGGAAAAAAAGCTATTTTTTTTCTCCCCCAACATGCTCTCCTGTTGTTGTATCAGAAGAGTGACAGATGAAAATTAAGCCCTGTGTTCCATATCATTAGACCCTGCTCTCTCACCTGATTATATACTGATTAGCGCCTCCATTCTTCTCCCATTATTGTTACTTCTGCTGAAACAGGCCTGATAATGTGCACTCACTTGCTAGATGCACAACCTGCTCATTCCCATCTCTGATTCTTTGTTGTCGCCGAATGGTTTTTAAATGAAAAGTGCGAGTGCGGTGTAATTATAATTCCGAGGGTATTATGAAATCGAATATCACAATGAATGTAATTTTATTTGCTTGTAATCTCTCTCACCCAGGCTAATAGGCGTTTTCAAAGGGCACGCTCGGGGGTTTTAAGCGGCGGAGCATCTCTAAATGGAATGGCTGCTCTGCTCTCTTGCTCTCCGGCTCTGTTCTTTTGTCTTTGATATGCAGGCAAAGAGCCTGACAGTCTGGGAGACGTGGGAGATTTGTCGGCCTGTGATCTCTCTCCCTCTCTGACAAATGAGTGCCTTTGGCAGGGCTGCTGGAGGTACGGTTTCTCTGCCCTGCTGGAATCCTGATGAGACACTCTGGAGCTGCTAGTAATGAAGTCAGGGCACAAGACCAACCTGCTGCCAGAAATGACCTTTAATCTATATACATGCAGGTCATTATGCATGCAGTAGCTAAAAACTGTGTCTTCTGTAGCATATTAATTGTTGCATATTTACAACAACAAAAAAAAAGCCAAAACAAGCAAGTCACGTCCTTAAAGTAATGTTATTATCCCTTTTTTAAAACAAGGTACATTCAAGCTGAAAATGTTCAGTAATTTCAGTTATTTATATGAGGGCAAAGGCAAACATCCCACCAAAATACAACCACTGGGCTGTACATCCATGTGTCTCCATATCCCAACACTGCATGCTGATGCTTTAGCAGTATTCATATTTCACCAGCGGAGCACTTTAGGATGCAATCACCATCCAGTCAATCTTTATTACACCGGACTCAACTGCTCCACCAAGCACACAATTGCTTGACATTGATTCTGTAGATCCGTTGAGTCTGTGTAATTCCTCAAAGATATTATGGCAAGTTTTTTTTTTTTTTTTTTTTCTTTGAAGTCCATGTGCAGTGTAAGACATTAACAGAAAATTATGACCTCAATATTTTAATCCCCCCGAGAAAGAATGCTCTAATTTCAACTCAGCACCACGATCACCAGGAAATAGCTGGTATTGATTCTGGACATTTCCAATCCACACTCAGGCAGGCATGTGAAATCACAGGCACACACACACACACAAGGCAATCCAACATGGTTGCCCTTGTCCTCAGCTCTTGGCTTCGAGGAGCTGAGGAACGATTCATAGGAAGAACAAGCACTACCCCTTGTGGCCCAGCTGGCCCAGTGCAGCATGGGTAATGGCACCTCCAGCTGCTTCTGGGCCCCTCCTGATAAGTTAACCTTGTGATAACATGCTAATGCCTGATTAATGTTGCAGTAATTAGACACAGCTTTTCACACTCAGTTAAGAGGACATCCTCCAGCAATTAGCCCGAGCCGGGGAGAGATAATTTCAGAGAGCACAACGGCACCACGTTCCTTCGCTCCCCTCCATTCCCATTTGGCAACATTAAGGTTTATTTTCTCATTATTTCATTTAATTACTCGTTTGATGTTTTATACAGCTGCCACAAGTAATCTTTGATCCAATTAAGAAATGCTGATTGACAGCGTGGGCGTGGGATTCATTAGGCAGCATTCAATTTGGAGTTGTGACCTTATCACATGATCTGCCGAGGACTCAGTTGTTCACCATTCATTCCTATTTAAAACATTAAGAATATATTCTGTTATGGGGAGGGGGGGATATGTGTTTTTGCATGCATGTGTGAGTCTGTGTGTAGGCGGCATGTATACGCGCTCTCCAGACAGACATCTAACAATGAGGAATGAATGCATTAGTGCAGAGAGGCCCCTGTACTCATCAGCCTCCACACTGCTCATTAATAATGCACTGCCAGGGAACAGGGGGGGGGCTGAGATTGTTTCTGTATTAAGGGTCCGTTTGCTATTTCTATTACAGAGACGCTTTGGTCTTTCTTAAACAAGAAAGATCAGCTCACTTGTAATTGAAGTTTATAAAATCCTATATCAAAGTTTACAGTGGTCCCACAAGACCAGCAGTATAATTCCTTTTTACTGTAAACAGCAGCTACAATCAGTGGTATTCACTCATTGTAGGCCACATGGAATGGATCGAGGCAAATCAAACTGTGACAATCTTCTCATTCAACAGCTAACATATCATTTATAAAGACAACTTAAAAGCAGGCCAGTGCATAGCTACTTTAAGGTTACTTCTGGCTATTGTATGACGCGTGAAGAGCCAAGCAATACGTTTTCATGAGCTAAACTCTTGAGCATCCTGACAATATTTCAGCCTAGATTAAACTATCCTGATATCTGTGAGCTGTAGTATGTATTGCCCAACTTCAAGAAAAGGTGTTTCTAAAATCACCCAGTTCATCAACAGTTAACTAATTTCATTTTATTTTAATTTGCAGCTCATTTCAAACTAGGTTTAAGGGTACATGTTAAAAAAAAATCTAACTACAGCATGCATTTCAAAATTATTGGGGGAAGTTACTTACTCAAAACTAGACAGACAGCAGTAAATAGGCTATAACTCTAAATGACACTAGTAATCTCTCTTAAACCATCTTAATAGGAGTATTTAAGAGCTTAAGGGGAAGTATCATTCTATTAATGTGCGGTTCCCACTGTTTAGCACAGTCAAATCAATATTTAGGAACATAATAACTCCCAAAGACAGAAAAGAAGAGAATTAAAATTCAAACCTTTGATATAATCAATATCTGGAGCTGCTTGATTGACAGTTAACTGGAGACTAATTTTCTGTTGACTGCTATAATCCATTTTGAGTTCTGGCAAACAAAGTGTATGCTTATTTCAGGAAAATCCTTTTCATTCTCTTATTTCTGACTTTAAAAGAGAGTTATTCAGTTCCCAAAAATAGAGTGGATTGTTCTAGACTATAAGAATACTACTATAAATCCTTATATTCATTGTTATCCCCTTTTAATGATACAACCTGGAATTTATTTCATCATGTACTTTTCAGATGTATTCACATTTTTTTCATCATGAGACTAACGTGTAATGAAAATGCACTAAAGTGGATGTAAATATTACAAACATATTCTAGGTTTTCAGTACCTTTTACAAAACACTTGATATACTGTGATATACTGTGTCTTTGTAACATAACCAAAAACAAATTTAAAATGTAAAATCTCTTCATATCATTACAGTACAATGTAATCATAGCTAGCAGTGAGGCAACAATAGTTTCAACATGGTTGCCATCATTTGCGACTGGGCTTGATTCCAAAAGGTCTATATTTTGGAGGGAAATGCAACCTCAAATGCAACAGTGGATATTTTAAAATCAAGATGATTCTATACATGAAATTTGTATATATTTATAAACCAGGGGATTACATAAGTTTTCATGTCATTTTTCCCACACTTGATAAGATTTTGTCGTAGGTACCCATATGGAAGATTTATAGTGTAGGGACATAACAGTGGTGAGAGTGAAAATTATTAGAATAATCATTCTTATATATTCACTAATTGGGATAACCTTGAGTGAACTGAATTAAGTTACAATAAAATGAAACTATTCTTCATTTTTCTGGGGACACCTGGAATCAAGGTTCCAGTGACCCCACTTTGAGAAGCAAAGACCTTAAGAAAACTCATAATTTCAGTAGCAACACATATTGTGCTCTGGCACCTCAGAGACACTGCATTAATTATTTCTTAAGAGAATTCAACATTACTCAAGCATCCTCACAGCTGCAGCTTTTCACAGCTGTGGACATTCCAAGATCAAAGCAGAGAGCCATTAAAATTCATGGAAACAACAAAACATACAGATGATCAAAAAGTGCCTCCCTTGTCTCCTACGTAGCGCTGCAACAAAATGGATTCAGCTGAGAAAACAAAACAAAACAACAACAACAAAAAAGTTCCGTGTTCCACCTCTGTAATGACATACTTCACCAAACGGATGGTGCTGTGTGTATCACGGTATGTTGTCTTTTTAATTATATGTTGCTGGTGCATTGACCTTAAGAAAAAAGACTTGAATTAACAAGATTATTAATAAATCTGCTGCACAAGCCACTCTGACCCTCTTAAACAAGGCAGGTGAATTACTCCTACATATGAAAGCCAAACATAAATAATAATTGGATTACCATGCTTTTACATATTAACCTTTTATCAGTCGTAGCAATATTTATTCTATTTCATTGCACCAATTAAAGCATCAGTCTGCAGCTGCAGTATGGCACCCTCTGCTGAAACACTATTGCCCCAAGTGACATTATTGATGTTTTGATTCAGTGAACTGTGGACGTATTTACACTTCAATCTACTGACTGAGCTTTGGACAGAAGTGATAATGGTATATGACAGCTGAAAAGACGGTTTCAAATATGTAGAGCTAGCAAGAGGCTTTATTTACCATTGGAAATGTTTGAAAACATTCGTGTAAACAGACATGTATTTTAAATATATTTTGAATTATTATGAGTTATTAAAGTTTTCTGTCTACAAGTCAAACTGTTAAACACATGTTACTGTTAATGATGTCCCACTATTTTTATTTGCTTAGTGAAATGTGTTGATGTTTTCTTTTTTCCCTTTTGTATGTCGTGACTGTGAAGATAATGCCAGAATTTCCCATTTTAAGCAACTATACAATCCACGCCAATCCAATCAAATTTAATTCAGCTTAAGAGGGCACAATTGCATTTACATTTTACAATTTAGGCGTTTGACTGACGCTTTCATTCAGACTGACTTATGCAGCAGAAGAAGAAAAAAAAATGGCAGCTTCTACAATCCCACTTCTCTCCAGCTCCTTATTTCTCCATTTGTCAGTTTAGACCCATCCAAAGTGATGACACTCAGCTCCAGCAGCCGATAGCCGGAACAGACAGGCCAAGGGCTTAAAGGGCCTGTCAGTCAGGCCCTTATCTGGGCCAGACAGGGGGAAGAGAGAGGCAAAATAAAAAAACAGAGACTTCCATAGACACTCCGGCACCCTCCATTCAATGTGGGAGCGGTTCAGCGCAGGAAGCCAACACAGATTAACCCTGTTTGTGAGCAGAAACACGTGTCCCCTGGTGACTCTCTTGTCACGGGCTGACATGCTTTCACCTGATTCCTAGTGCGAGTCTCCACTGTGCTGCAACAGACACGCAGCTGAGCGTGATTTCACCTCATTTTCATTCACAGTATCTTATTACAACAAGCTATTACCTTTTAAACAAGAGGTGCCATAGTGTACATTTAAAGGCACTGAGGCTTGCTTCAAGAGAACTCTTCGACAGACCTTTTCCACGGCAGCCATTTTGACATGAAAAAGCAGGTAAACACAGGTGTTACTAATGACACTAATTAAGGTTCCATTCTATTTAAGTGTGGCAGAGTCTTTCCAGTGAGCCAGCATGAACAATAGCAGGACCCTGGCTCTGTCAGACCTAAATGGGACTGAACCTTCATTAATGTCATTAGTAACACCTGTTTACCCTACGATGTCATGTCAAAATGGGCGCTGTGAAAAAGGTTTATATAGTTGAATTGCAGTGTGCAATGCAGAAGCAACTGCAGCATTAAGAAATCCTGTCAAATGTCAAATAGTATTCAAGGCTGCTAAATCAAGTGACTTTAAAAAAAAGTGCTCCTTACATCTTGGAATACAGTGGAAGGGAACCCATATAGGAAATCTATAAGCATACTGTATATGCCCTCATACTAGCAAAATATTGTCATAGTCATATATGAACCAAAAATATGCCCTCTGGATATGGTGATATATGTAGCTCATATATGCTGAACATTAACTTATATGTGCACATATGAAAACAATATTGCCCTTATATGGTCACCAATACCTGCTCAACATACCTATATGACAGTGGTGGCTGGTGACTGAAATTTCTGGGGAGAATGCATATGGGTATTTAATATTAACGTACATGCAACATATGGAAATCCTCTATTCCTATGTATTACATTTCTGTATGGGAAGGTTGCATGATAACTTAAGAGGCAAGTGTGGCATGGGACCATGTAGCTTTGATATTACAAAGCTATATATTAACGTGCAGTTGGCTATAGGGAGTTCTTGCTGTATTGATTTATTTATTTATTGACCCATGTGAGAAGAACTAGGCTACAGTAATCCTATTGTATTGTAAAGCTAGTAGAATGGAGTGAGGTAAATCATTTCTGAGCAGGCCTTCTACAGACACAAGTGATGCCATAGAAAATTGTATCATGCCCCAGTCACAACATACTCCAAGTGTATTGTAAATTTTCCTTAGAGAAGAAGGACCATATGCTAATGTTTTCAAAATGCTTACATGGCATTACCGAACCCCCGATCAATAACACCTCCTATTCAAAATAGAGAGAAAAGGGCACTGTGTTATCTCTCAACATGCTCTCAGCATGATTAAAATCACTACGCTGAGGCTGCCATGGTAACTCTCTGGATAAAAACACAAACCAGAAGTGCTCCTCCCCCATCAGCTGATGTCGGTAAATACATGCCTTCGCTGTGCTTGTCAGGAAGTGCACCGATGTTGTCGTGACGTGCAGAGCAGGAAAATGAGGAGCAGAAACCATCTCACACAAAGCTGTCGGGTGAACAAACTGGGCTTTTGATGGTAAAATAACCATTTCCAGATAGCATATCGCTACTTGTGGTACACCCGAGTTCTTTGTTGCTGCTAGCCAAAGACTTTCCTGTGTAGCTGGTTAGCTGCTAGCTAGCAAGCTAACGTTAACAATCGCGTTAGCTTTTCGTTATTTGTGAACAAAGTTGTGTGTTCACTTCAGTTGTGATGATATGCAGCAGTCCACAAGCCCTGGCATTATTTGTCCATCGTGGTAGCTAACAATGATGAAATGCATTTTCTTTTTTTCAGCTTGACATGTAGCATTCGCCAATCAAGCTTGGCAGCTAGTTAGCTATTAAGCTAGCTAGGTCTCGATAGACAGTAACTCTGATCCAAGTAACTTACGATGCCAATCTGACTCCAGAAGTCCTGCCGTTTAATGTGATCTTCCCAATCGACAAAGGTGTATACCTGGTAGAACCTCATTAGCGTCTATAAATGGTAATTTCTACTTGAAAACTACATGTGGGCCATCAAGTAGCTAGCACTTAACTACGATTAAGCTGTCAGCATTGGCTCACACTACTAGACTTTTAGTTGAAGATTATGGGAATTTTATGGCAAACAATTCCATGCGTTGGAATTTTGTTGAAATAAGTGCTGCGTAATGTGTGGGATGTATGTCAAATGAAATGGATCAGCTGGAACAGCAGTTGGGCCATGTTTTCTCGTTTGCAAATTAATATTAAATTGCAAGATATTTGAAGACAGGCTTGGACATAACGTACTGGGGAATAACGTCACCCAGCCAGACACCAGACACCAGAGGCTTCGGAGTTTAGCAGATAACAATTCATTCAGTATTCACGAAACAGAACAACAAAACAAATTTGACATAACGTTATAAGGTGCTGACACTAAGGGGATTACCAATTATGTCACGTTTCTAGACAGTTTCATTTTCTCCTTGCCAAAGTGTGCTCAATACAAAACCGTTAGCCCTTGTAACTTCCTTACGCCGTTAACAGACTGAGAAAAAAACACAAAAAACCTATTGCTGTACCCTATAGAAAAATACATGTGGAGATGGAGAGTCACGGAAGAAGTCGAGCATGGGGGAAGCTGGTCAAAGTGGACTCCAGTGGAAGTGAAGTGCTGCTGGTCAACAGAGAATGCACGGTTGGCCGAAGAAAAGGTAATACTTTGAAAGGATCTGGACTGAACTGAAAAGATTGGTCTTCACTTTGGGTTAGATGGCAAATTTAATAAATTTGATGTAGGGAAATTATGGAGCAGAAGAGGGAATTTATTTTTATTTTGAAAACAGGGAAGATAAAGCTTTGCTTGGTTAAGATTTTTTAATCTTTATATAT